>JAKCOX010000096.1:398777-408777 GCA_022605575.1 Laterallus jamaicensis coturniculus
GTTTCATGCCTGTTCACAGGGGCTCACGGCGGTTGGCGGGGAGCGGTGTGTGCGCGCCGGGTTGTGGGCTTGGGGGGGGGTTTGTTTAGCGTGGCTTGTCATAGCTCATAGGCTCCCAGCCGGGTTTGGATGGGAAGGGACCTCAAAGCCCATCTAGTCCCACCCCTGCCATGAGTAGGGACACCCCCTCTCCCAGCCTAGGGCCCCTCAAACCCCATCCACCCCGGCCTTAGAGCCCTGCCAGGGCTCCAGGGGCTCCCACAGCCTCTCTGGGCACCCTGTGCCAGGGCCTCCCTGCCTTCATAGTGAAGATTTTTTCCCCTCTTGGATCTAAGCGTCCCCTTGTTCTGCTTAAAGCCATCACCCCCCGTCCTGTTGCCACACAAACAGTCCATCTCCAGCTTCCTCAGGGGCCCCTGTAACTTAGTGGAGGGAGTGCTCAGGTTGCAGTCACTCACTGTCGCCCTGCCTTGCGAACAGGAATGAGGCACACCTTGACTTCATCCCCCACCTGAATCATTCCTCTTCTCATGAAACGTACTGTGAGGACGATGGCAGCGTTAAGAGCAAAGGCAGCTTTTAATCTTCTAAAGGTCTCTGCCTGGTGCTTGGCGTGGGGCAGGGTAGGTTTCGTACAGCAGATGGGATTCACATGTAATAAACCCAGTATACAGGACAAGTTACTGCTGTACGCTGTGTCCTGTCAGGGCAAGAACAGAAATCCAAGCTCCAGAGAGAGGAAATGAACTGGATAAAGGAACACTACTACTGTGTTCTGTTGAGACGTGCTGCAATACCTTCCTGAGCATCTTCCTCCTCAGAAGAGGCTGAGCCCCAGCTCACCACAGCCTGCTGTCAGGGAGTTGGAGAGAGGGATGAGGTCTCCCCTCAGCCTCCTCTTCTCCAGGCTCAACACCCCCAGCTCCCTCAGCCACTCCTCATAAGAGTGAATTCCTCCTGGAATAACCAGGGATGCTGCTGAGAGCAAGGAGAGAGAGAGCAGGAGCCTTTTTTGAGTGTTCTGCTAGGGTTAGGGAAAATCTGGGGTGTTTTTGTTACTTCTCACCTGCTGCTTAATGGCTTTAAGCACCTCTGCAGTTTGCATTTGGGGTTTGCATTCTACTTTTTGCCCTTGAATCACACCTCTCAAAGGGTTTTAAGCCCATCTAGGAAGAGCTGTCACCAAGTGGTGCACAGTGAGGTTGGACAGGGATTGCACACAGCAGACATTGACTTGTAGTTTAGTGTTTGGACCTGCCAGTTCTTGCTGTAATACTGGTTCTTGCTGGGTGATGCTGCATGGGAGCAGGAGTGTTTTGATTGATTCCTTGGTAGTAGGGAGAAGACAGCACATCCTTGGTACATGGGTGTTTCCTTGGCGATAGGGATTGGAGATGATGTTTTTTTGGGAAGAAACCCCAGTTTGCAGGTTCTTCTACCCTCAGATCTCTGGGGTGAGAACAAGGGACTTGAGAATTGCAGAATCACAGGCTCATTAAGGTTTGAAAAGACTGCCAAGGTAATCCAACCATCCCCCTACCACCTCTATTACTCACTAACCCATGTCCCTAAGGACCTCACCCAGCCTCTCCTTGGACACCCTAAGGGATGGTGACTCCACCACCTCCCTGGGCAGCCCCTTCCAATGCCCAACCACTCTTTGGGAGAAGAAATGTCTCCTCATTTCAACCTGAACCTGCTTTGGTGCACCTTGCAGCCATTCCCTCTTGTCCTGTCGCTGGGTATCTGCAGGAAGAGGCTGAGCCCAGCTCAGCACAACCTCCTGCCAGGGAGTTGGAGAGAGGGATGAGGTCTCCCCTCAGCCTCCTCTTCTCCAGGCTCAACACCCCCAGCTCCCTCAGCTGCTCCTCATAAGAGTGAAAAAGCCACGTGTCACCAACTGCCACTCAGCATCCTGGCTGTCTGTTGGAGAAAGACCAAAGCCACTGGCCATGGTGATGTCTGTGCTGTTCAGCCAAGTCTGAAGTTTGAAAGCAGCTTTCCCAGTGCACTTCTGGTAACGTGCTGTGGAAAACTCTGTGTGCTGATGGGATTGACACCAGCCAGGCTGTGCTTTGGGAGATGCACCTATTGCAGCTGAGAGAGCTGGGGTTGTTGAGCCTGGAGAAGAGGAGGCTGAGGGGAGACCTTCTCCCCATCCACCTCCCCTGCCCTGCCAGGAGGGTGCAGAGAGGTGGGGGATGGTCTCTTCAGCCAGGGGACAGGAGATGGGACGAGGGGCAATGGGCTCAAGCTGTGCCAGGGCAGGGGCAGCTCAGCTGGGAGGGCAAAGTTCTTCCCTGGCAGAGTTGTGGGGCTGTGGCACAGGCTGCCCAGGGAGGGGGCTGAGTCCCCAGCCCTGGGGGTGTTTAACAGAGGGGAGATGAGGTGCTGAGAGATCTGGGTCAGCACAGCACAGGGATGGTTGGACTCCAGGGGGCTTAAAGGGCTTTTCCAGCCTGGGGATTCTGTGATTCTGTATTTTACAAGCTTTTGGCAGCACTGGGACGTTGCACCTGAGTTGTTGTGCTCGTGTTTGTGCTGTAGCCTTCATCTCAGTTTTGCAGTGGAGCAGGAAGTTCTTCAACTTGTGCAAGTGACAAGCTGAAGGGGTCATGTTTTGCTGCTCCATAACTGGGCATGGAAAATCCTGCTGAGAGCATCCAGCACGTGTTCCTGGTCTGTCATGTGCTTAGCGATGCACAGCCAAGGTTTGGTACATTAATGCTGATTGTTAATGAGCAGAAACCAGGTTTGGTATGGTAGTGGGTTGTTGATAACTGGAAAACAGATGTTTTGCCAATGTGGGCCATTATTTTTTCCATATCAAGCCTGAAGACAACAAGATGTAACACTAAAAAGGGGGTTTGGTACTTTATTGATGAGGTACCAGTGGGAAAAGTGGATAAAGGGATGGGAAATCAGTGCTCCTGTTTATAGAGTTCAGGATCATCTTTTTTTTATAGGAACATCTGAAGCTCCTGAACCTCTTCACTCTCTCATGAATTCCCTAAGAGCACAGCTAGTTCACCAGTTGGCTCACAGGAGCAGCTCTTGATTGGAGAGCTTGGCTTGTGGAAGTACAGTGTGATAGTATGTGGCAGGCATACTGTCACAAATACATATCTGTGCCTGGAAAGTAAAGGAGGAGTTGGGAACGTGCTGAAGTGTCTCCTCAGGTTTTCTGATAACTCTTGAGTGTACATGGGTACAGTGAAAACAGGGCTTTGGAGAATGTGTTTTTATAGAGCATCATGGGTCAAGGCACCATCACAGAGTCACAGAGCTGTAGGGGTTGGAAGGGACCCTAAGAGCTCATTGAGTCCAACCCCCTGCCAAAGCACCATCCCTGGGGTTTTTATGGGTTTGTTGTGTTTCTTTTCTTGGTTTGCTTTTGGGCTTTTTTTGTTGTAGCCTGCTAAAGTGATGTGATGATGGTTGTTTGATTCCAAAGCTCCTGAAGATACAAGCTGTGATCAAAGCTCCTGGTCCTGTGGGTAGCACGTTGGGAAGATGTTCTCATGATTGCATTGGATCCTGCTGGGTGTTTATAGCATGGTTTTGGGAGGAAAGGTAGCTTTGGACCATCCAACACTTTGCTTTTTTTAATGCTTTCTGGGGAAGGGGGTTTGCCTAAACCTTTCTTGGAGCTTCCTAAGCCTGGCCTAGGTCCAGCCCAGACTGTACATAAATGCTTCTGTTTAACTGCGCTGCCTTACAGATCTGTTCTGCCTGTGTTTTTTGTAGGCAGTCGTGTGGAGGCTCTGGAGATAATGGAATTAAGCCTGTGGTGGGGATGTAAGGAAGCAGTAAAATATCTTCTTGTCACTCTGGAGTTTCTTGGGGTAGCAGAGCAAACAGCTTGTTGAGGTTTAAGCCAAGCTGGCAGCTTAAGAGCGACGCAGCAGCTCACAGTGCAACAGGAGAGAGATTCAGGAGGGTAAAAGGGAGAAAATCAAAGTAAAACAAGGAGTTTATTGCTCACTCCTCACTGGCAGGAGTTCAGCTGTCCCCAGGGAGGCAGGACTCTGTCATGGTTACTTGGGAAGATGGGCAGCATCACTCCCAAGTGTCCCCTCCTCATCCTCCTCCTTCCCCCAGCTCTCTGTGCTGAGCATGTCATCGTACAGTATGGAATATATATCCCTCTGGTCACTGGAGTCAGCTGTGTCCCCCAGCTACTCGCTGGTGCAGGGTGTGAGTAGCACCCCTTTGGCTCTACTCAGCAGTAAGCACTGCTCAGGCTGTCACCAAAACAGCCCTGTGTTACCAGCAGAGTTTTCAGCACAAACCCAAACCCAGCCCCACACCAGCTACTGGGACAGGAATTAACTACCCCAGGCACAACCAGCTGCCACAGAAGATAGTGCAGAACTTCTGTGTACACATGAAATCCTTATCTAATCTGGCCAGGATCATTCAACCAGACTCTCCAAAAGCACTGGCCTGTGTGGGCAGCATCACTGATAACATTCTGCTGCTCCTTACAGGAGGTAACTAAGCTCATTAGGGCCACAGAGATGCTCAGGGGGCTGGAGCAGCTCCCCTATGGAGAGAGGCTGAGGGAGCTGGGCTGGGTCAGCCTGGAGCAGAGAAGGCTGTGGGGGGACCTCATTGCAGCCTGCCAGTCCCTGAAGGGAGCAGAGACACAGGAGGGGAATCAGCTTGTTCAAGGGCAGAGCCTGGCAGGACAAGGGGGCTGGAGTGAAGCTGGAGGAGGGAAGGGTGAGAGGAGAGATTGGGGGGAAGTTCTGTGCAGAGAGAGTGGTGAGGGGCTGGAAGGGGCTGCCCAGAGAGGGGGTGGGTGCCCCATCATCCCTGGGGGTGTTGAAGGCCAGGTTGGCTGGGGCCCTGGGCAACCTTGTGTAGCTCCAGGCCTGAGGTTGGTGTCCCTGCCTGTGGCAGGGGGTTGGAGCTCTGTGCTCCTTGGGGTCCCTCCCAACCCAGACCAGTTTGGGATTCTAAAGCTTGACAGCCCAGGATTTTGGGTCAGTACACTGACAGATTACCATCTTCTTCTACCAGGAAAATGTTCATCGGCGGCCTCAGCTGGGACACCACAAAGAAAGACCTGAAGGACTATTTCTCTAAATTTGGTGAAGTTGTAGACTGCACCCTCAAGTTAGATCCCATCACTGGGCGATCGAGAGGCTTTGGCTTTGTGCTCTTCAAAGAGTCAGAGAGTGTAGATAAGGTAAGCATCCTACAAATCAGTTTTAGGCAGCAGCCATACAGCATGTGGATGATGATATATATATATATATTTGCTTGTGTGTGATCTGTTAAAGGCACTTCTGGGATACAATATATTTAAGGTGCTTATTAAAATGGGGTTTTTCCTAAACCCCCTTAGTTGTGATGCAGCAGCCAAGACCAGCAGCAATGCCAAAGTATGCCTTTGGGTATTTACAGGGCAGTGTACTGCAAGCCACTGGGCTTGAGTGCTTAAAAATACTGTATAAATATGTCCTCTGCCTAAAAAAGCAGGAATGTACAAAGAGCTTCCAACTCTTTGCATTCCAGAACTGCAACGTGAACCCCTAGAGTAGAACCAGATAGATTTGGGCTTTATTCAAGCAAAAAATAGCTGTTAACCTTTCTGAAATGCTGTTGAGACAGCACACTGCAAAGTTCTCACCTTCACTGACCTTTGGTGGTACCTAAAGTACAGATGATGGACTGGGTGAGGTTTGGGGTGGGATTGTAGAGGACTTTTCTCAGAAGGGTTACATTCTTACTGCCCTTGGGTGGTGCTTGGCTCCAGGCTGCTCTTGAAAGGCTTGGTCAGAACTCATGTCAGTGATTAGCAATGAAAATCATGGAACTGTTTGGTTTTGTGTGACAAATTACCACACTCATCAGACTTTTGAAATCAAAGCAATAGTGTTAACAAAACCTGTGAGTAAGAAAACTGAGCCTTGCTCAAAACATCACTGGAACGTTCAGCAAACCATGAGTAAGATCATGTTTTTATTGTCCACAGGTCATGGACCAGAAGGAACACAAGCTCAATGGAAAGGTCATTGATCCAAAAAGAGCAAAAGCCATGAAAACAAAAGAACCCATTAAAAAGATTTTTGTTGGGGGCTTATCTCCAGACACACCTGAGGAGAAAATAAGGGAATACTTCGGAGGTTTTGGTGAAGTATGTGGTGAAATAAGCTACTTCCACTTGTAATCTTGTCATGCTTGTTCAGTCCTTGTAGATTGAGTGATAAACAGCAGCCCCCCCAACACAACCTGTAAGCTGAATGGCTGCTGTAGCTCTGTGTGTCTCTGTAGTCAGAATTTTAATGCTAGTTGTGTTAATAACAGGTTTTGAGTTGCATCATCTGGGTGAGTGGAAGGAGGAGCTGGGATAATTCAGAGTTGGGAGCTGCTTCGTGAGGTGTCTGACAGTCCTGACTGGGACAGGCATGGGAAGTGAGGTTTTTGGGCTGAGGTGCTCTTCTTTCACCCCGGCTGCTGCCCTGTGGCACGGATCCAGGCAGCTTGTCTAAACCCTCTGCAACTGTACAGCCTCCATCTGTCCCTGTCCCCATTTTTTGGGTGGTGCAGATGAACAAAACACCACTGCAGTCCTTAAAAACTCTGTGTGTGGGAGTTTGGGACAGCTGCTGCTTCCTTGTTGGTTCTCAGACACTGCTGGCATGGGGACATAACTCTTAGTCAGAGAATTTGGTTGTCAAATGCCTGCTGTCTCACTGCCTTAGAGTCCCTGAGCTCTGGACTATCAACTTTACTGTTTACCCAGGCCTAAACCTTGTGTGCCAGATGTAAGGAGAACACTGTGGATGTACTTTGAGTGTAAAATTTGATCCTGTAAAACAGAATTTCAGCTCAGAGATCATCCACAGCACTGCTGTGTGCTTGCACAAACCTCATACCCTCTGAAGGAGGCACATCCAGATTAAATAAATCTAGTTAAAAAAGGGATTCTAACAGGTTGCATGAAGTGGCACAAATGGTGGGATAAAAGATCCAACTGCTGTCTTCTGCCAGGTTGAATCCATAGAGCTCCCCATGGACAACAAAACCAACAAGAGGCGTGGATTTTGCTTCATTACATTCAAGGAGGAGGAACCAGTGAAGAAAATAATGGAAAAGAAGTACCACAACGTTGGGCTCAGTAAAGTAGGTGGAGTTTTTCCTGAAGGCACTGAACAATAACCATAGAGGGCATTGCCTTACCACTTGTGTCTCTTCGGGGTTAAGAGTCTGTGAGCCTCTCAGTGTGGAGGCACTGTGGTTAGGGGTAGGTTACTGTTACCTTCTGAGCTGAGGGGGGTTTGCAGAGAGATTTTGTACTGTGGGGAGAGGGCTGGGCTGTGGGATGTGTGGTTGTTGGGAAGCTCCCCCCCCCCCCGCTCTATAGCTGTGGAGTTGGGTCACAGACTCACAGACTTGAAGGGGTGGGAAGGGTCCTCCAGAGCCCATGGGGTCCAAACCCTGCCAAAGCAGGGTCCCTAGGACAGGGCAGGGCTGGAATCTCTCCAGAGAAGGAGACTCCACACCCCCTGGGCAGCCTGTCCCAGGGCTCCCTCACTGGGAAGAAGTTCTGCCCCACATTGGGGTGGAACTCCCTGGGCTCCAACTTGAGGCCATGGCCCCTTGTCCTGTCCCCACAGACACTGAGAAGAGGCTGCCCATGGCCCCCTGTGTCCCAGCCTTCAGCTATTGATCCCCAGTGATCAGATCCCCTCTCAGTCTCTTCTCTCCAGGCTGAACAGCCCCAGCTCCCTCAGCCTTTCCTGGCAGGGGAGATGCTCCAGGCCCTTCATCCCCTTCGCAGCCTCCTCTGGACTCTCTCCAGGAGATCCCTGGCTGGTTTGTCCCAGGGAGCCCAGCACTGGGCACAACACTCCAGGTGGGGCCTGGCCAGGGCAGAGCAGAGGGGGAGGATCCCCTCCTGTGACCTGCTGCCCACGCTCCTCCTGATGCCCCCAGGATCCCATTTGCCCTCTTACCCACCAGGGCACACTGCTGGCTCCTGGGCACCCTGTCACCCACCAGGACACAAGTGCTCTTTACAGAATGGTTCTGTGGGCAGAAGATTAGGAAGCTTGAAGTGTTTTTACTACTATTTTCAAGTTGGAGAGTGTAAGCTAAGTGTAAGCCACCGGGGAGAGCACCAGGGTGACCGAATCCTATTTTCCACTTAGCATTCTGTAAGTTTAAGAATGTTTTTTGGGGGTTGCCTTTGCTAATTGGATCTGACTTTGAACTTGTCTTTCCAATTTCCAGTGTGAAATCAAAGTAGCCATGTCAAAGGAACAGTACCAGCAGCAGCAGCAGTGGGGGAGCCGAGGAGGCTTTGTCGGGAGAGCTCGAGGAAGAGGTGGAGGTGAGCTTGTGCTGCTGTGCCACTGGGAAGGCAGGGCATGAAAGCAAGCCTGCCCTGCCTCTGACCTTTGGCTCGTTGTGTTGCAGGCCCCAGTCAAAACTGGAACCAGGGATACAGCAACTACTGGAATCAGGGGTATGGGAACTATGGCTACAACAGCCAAGGGTATGGAGGGTACGGAGGATACGACTACACTGGTTACAACAACTACTATGGATATGGTGACTATAGCAGTAAGTCTTGTTATAAAGTCCTAATCTGCTTGTAAGGAAATTGCTGCTACAGATGTAAAAGACTTTAAAACATGCTGTTCAGGCTTTTGAGGGATGGGAGCGTTGCCTCTTTGGGTCTTAAGGGAGGGTGTCCCTCAGCTTCCTTGGCTATACAGCCCTGTGAGCTGGTGAGAGACAGAGAGGGGGGGCCCCCACCTCGGCTGGCTGCTTCCAGCCTTGCTCTGTAGATGGGCTTCCTGAAGTGTTCCTCAAGAACTGAATGTAGGTGACAGGACTGCAGTGGAGCAGAGTGCCCAGAGAGGCTGTGGGAGCCCCTGGAGCCCTGGCAGGGCTCAAGGCCAGGTTGGATGGGGCTTTGGGCACCCTGGGCTGGTGGGGGGTGTCGCTGCCCATGGCAGGGGGTGGGACCAGATGGGCTTTGATGTCCCTTCCAACCCAAACCAGTCTGGGATTCAATGATCATGAAATAAATGATTATCAATCTACAAGAGGGCTGTAGTGACAGCGGTGGTGACGGGGCTGTGAGCTACAGTCAGATGTGATGGCAGGCAGATACACGGTGGCTGTGTGGTCATAGCCAGGGGGATATGTCTCCTGGGGGCATATCCTGCCAGTCCTCCTGGGAAACTTGCTCTGCCTTGGTAAGGCAAGAAAGCCTTGCTGTTCTGGAATAAACTGGGATTTCAGTGAACATGGTGGCTTTTCTCCCAGAGACTGGGACAAATCTTGCTGTTCTAGAGAAGTTGAAGTTGTTGTTGGGTGAAGCACTTTTGAGTAGTTTCCTAGAAACTCCTAATTTCACTTAGGAGTTGGGATGAGGTTGAGGTGTTTGAAAGCCACCTCTGCTGGCAGCATTGCTGCTTCCTTGAGAGTAGCCCTGCTGAGAAGGACCTGGGTGTCAAGGTGGATGAGAAACTTCCCAGGAGCCAGCAGTGGCTCTGGCAGCTGGGAAGGGTGATGGGATCCTGGGCTCCATCAGCAGAGGGGTGGCAGCAGGGACAGGGAGGGGATTGTCCCTCTCTGCTCTGCCCTCCCCCAGCTGGATCCTGTGTCCAGAGCTGGGGCCCCCAATGCAAGAGAGATGTGGGGCTGTTGGAGAGGGGTCAGAGGAGCCACGGAGATGCTCAGAGGGCTGGAGCAGCTCCCCTCTGGAGAGAGGCTGAGGGAGCTGGGCTGGGTCAGCCTGGAGCAGAGAAGGCTGTGGGGGGACCTCATTGCAGCCTGCCAGTCCCTGAAGGGAGCAGAGACACAGGAGGGGAATCAGCTTGTTCAAGGGCAGAGCCTGGCAGGACAAGGGGGCTGGAGTGAAGCTGGAGGAGGGAAGGGTGAGAGGAGAGATTGGGGGGAAGTTCTTTGCAGAGAGAGTGGGGAGGGGCTGGAAGGGGCTGCCCAGAGAGGGGGTGGGTGCCCCATCATCCCTGGG
>JAKCOX010000096.1:411277-498004 GCA_022605575.1 Laterallus jamaicensis coturniculus
GTGCCCCAACGCTGTTTAATCATTGGAGAGAGTCCAGAGGAGGCTGCGAAGGGGATGAAGGGCCTGGAGCATCTCCCCTGCCAGGAAAGGCTGAGGGAGCTGGGGCTGTTCAGCCTGGAGAGAAGGGATCTTATTAATGTTTATCTATATCTGAAGCCCGAATGACAAGCCACTGACAATCCACAGCAGTCATTACATCTGGTGCTTGTTTAGCCTAGAGAGGAGGCTGAGGGAGACCTGATCTGTGCCCTACAACTACCTGAAAAGAAATAGTGAGGTGGGGGTCCTGTCCTCACAGCCCACTGAGAAGAGGCTGGCTGTTTCCCTCTGTGTCCCAGCCTTCAGCTATTGATCCCCAGTGATCAGATCCCCTCTCAGTCTCTTCTCTCCAGGCTGAACAGCCCCAGCTCCCTCAGCCTTTCCTGGCAGGGGAGATGCTCCAGGCCTTTAATCTCTCTCCAGGGTAGTCTCCTCTGCCTCAGTCTCTTCTGAATCCCATAGACAAGATGTGTAATTCAGGGCTTGTCACAGATGGGGAGATGAGAGGGACACACTTTGCTCTCAAGAGCGACACAACACTGTGCTACTTGCCACAAACCAAAGGGTGTTTGATAACAGATGTGGGAGTGCTGAAGGTTCAGGGGTAAGGTAACCTCCATTAGTTAGTGCTGAGAGAACAGGGTCAGGTGGTGCTGTCAGGGAGACCCTCCCGTTGAGCCCTGAGGTTCAGAAAGGACCCCCCCTTGCTTTCTGAACTCTCAGGGAGGAGCCCTGGATCCAGGCTTGGCCAGTGGATTCTGTACACACAATGGATCCTCTGCACTGCTCAGCCCAGCTCACCCAGTTCAGTGCTCTTACTCCCAGTTCACTGACCCAGGATCTGGTGTGGATCTGTTGTGACAAGGGATCTCTCAGCCTCCAAGGGGAGGATCCTCTTCTCAGTCTCCCTTCCACGGGCTGATCCTGACGTGCAGCCCGCTGGCGTCCCAGGAGAGCTCACAGGGCTCTGGGGCTGCTCACTACTTCTGGAGTAAGAGGCTATTTCCATCCCACCCATGGGTGCTGGGGGGCTCTGCCTAGGGGGCACATGAGCAGAGAGACCCCCTCAGCTATTGTGGTGTTATCCCCCTTCCCAAAATCACCGGGAGATGGATGCAGACATCACATCCCTCACCGATGGCTGTGGATTGATCCAGATTTAGGGGGAAAAGGCAAAGGTCAGGCAGGAGGGGGCTGCTGGATGGGATGTGAGTGCAAGGAACAGATGCCCTGCAAGCTGCCTTTATTGGCAGATACTCCCAAGTTAAACTAAATTGATAAAGAAAAATCTGTCCTAGAGCTGCCCAGACAATAACTGCACCGAACTGACCATGATTATTTCCTCACTTAAAAAACACAGATCCTTGTTTATATATATATAAAAAGAAATCTGTAAATACAATGGAAAAGTACATTCAAAAGCTTTTTATAAAACTCCACATGATAATTAGTTTTACTGTAATAAAAATATTAATGAAAGAGACAGAAACATACATACCTCATGCCTAGTGCTTGTCAAAGTCCTGAAGAGGAAATCTGGCCTTTGGTATTGCTGAAGAGAGGACAGGGGGCAGCAGGGGCAGCTGGAGCAGAGGAGGTTCCATGGGAACATCAGGAGGAACTTTGTCCCTGTGAGGGTGAGGGAGCCCTGGGACAGGCTGCCCAGAGAGGCTGGGGAGTCTCCTTCTCTGGAGACATCCAAACCCACCTGGATGTGTCCCTGTGGGATTCAGTCTGGGTGACCCTGCTCTGGCAGGGGGTTGGGACTGGATGATCTCCAGAGGTCTCTTCCAGCTCCTGACAGCCTGGGACTCTTGACAGGTAGAAGTAATTCCTTGAGTAACAGAATCACTCAGGGTGGAAGGGACCTCAGGAGGTCTCTAGTCCAACCTCCTGCTCAAAGCAGGGTCTTCACATTGGGTTGCTCAAGGTTCTGTCTGGTCTCCTCTTGAAAACGTGCCAGAGTGCAGAGCCTGTCTGGGATCCTCCTTCACCAGGGAACCACTGTTTTCCTGTTCCAATTTATTCCTCCTTCCTGCACAGCTCCATAACGCTCTGTCTTCTCCAGTAACCTCCCCACAGGCACTAGCAGGCTGCTGTAAGGTGCTCTCAAAGCCTTCTCTCCTCAGGGCCCAGCAAGCCCATGTCCCTTACCCTTTCATAGAACCCCAGACTGGGCTGGGATGGGTAGGGACCCCAAGGAGCACAGAGCTCCAACCCCCTGCCACAGGCAGGGACACCAACCTCAGGCCTGGAGCTACACAAGGTTGCCCAGGGCCCCAGCCAACCTGGCCTTGGACACCCCCAGACACGGGGCATCCTCACATGTGGCTCCAGCCTCCTGACTGTCGTGGCCAGTTGCTGGACTCCCTCACTCAGGTTGTTGGGCAGCTCTGACTAGTGATTCTTTTACCTGTGCTGAAGTAGAAGGCAGAACTTGAAAAATTGGGCTACAAATCACATTTCTGTTCTTAAATTGGGTTGGAGAGGAGCTGGGAATGTCTGGCCTTCCCAAACCTCACTGGAGGGAAGAGAAGGTGGCCAAAAGACAATATTTAAACTGATCAATGAATTGAATTCCTTACAAGAGAAGAAAGTCCAGGTTTTGCCCTTTTATTCTCCCCTCCTTTAAGAGTAGAACTCCAAACAATGATCAGATTTGGCAGGGTAGCTCCCACCTGGTGATACACAGCTTGGAATGGGTGGGAACTTCCAGTGCTGCTGTGAACAGCTGCAGCATTTCAGCAAGATACCAATGAAACCAATCAGAAGAATATATTTGAAGACAAAAATTACAGCTCTAAACTCACAGATTTATTGGTTTTGTCCATCTGTTTTTCTCCTCAAGCAACCCTTGAAGAGGTGGGCACATCTCTTTGAAGGAGTAAGGTACATACACACCACAATCTGCTCCTCTGAGCAACATACTACGTATGTATCTTGCTTCCTACAGCTTTTCCATGTGACCTGCTACATCCTGGATCCTCCTCAATGGATGCAACTGGCTTCCCATCCTCATTCTCTCCACCCCCTTGTTAATACCAAGGTTATCAGTGATGTTTCCAATGGCAGAGCCATCCATCGTGCCTGAAAACCTTCACAGAGACCTTGTGGATGAGAACCATCCATCAGGTTCCATCTGCTGAGTGAGCACATGCCCCTGTTACACAGAGATGCACACAGATTTTGGTGTGTCACCCAAACAAGTTCTGGTTGCTTCTGTCCTTCAAGGAGCACTCTCTGCTTTCTCACAGACCTCATGGAGTTGATTTGAAGCAAGAAACAAAGAGGGAAGGTTTAGAACTTGTGCCTATGAGTCTCTAAAAAAGGTCCTGGAAGAGAAAAAAAAATCCCCCTCAGAAATCCTTGTCCCAGCCTGAGAGTTCATCTGGAGGGGTTCCCTCTTCAGGTGGGTAGCTGTCAAAGTAGCTGTAGTCAGTTGGTCCAGATAGCTGAGACATTAAAAAACACAAAGAAAGGGTTGGCTCAGAAGGGACCTCTGGAAGGTGCTCTCCATGGATTATTCAGCATTATTCAGCAGTGGAAGAAGGAAAGGCTAGCATGATATGGGTGCCTTCTTTCAATGGATGTAATTCCTTAAAGGATAAACCTCCAGTAATTAAACAGCACAACAGAACAGAGGCACCCATTAGCCTCCTGAAACTAAACCACTCCCCAAACCCTACATCACCCACAGCCCTATAAAGCAGGAAGAAAACTGGGCCACACTCAGTACAGGTTTGATTCAAATCCACTCCAAGCAGAGCTCAGAATCACTTTTGGTTTCAACCTGAGTTCAAAGTGAGTCTTGAATTCTTTGCCCTCAATCTCTTTTTCATTTTAGGTATGTGCTGTAACTCTGAGGAGCAAACACAGGAGTCTGCACCCCATGCAGCCCTGTGAATCACAGAAACACAGAGCTGGAAAAGACCTTTAAGCTCATCAAGTCCAACTGTTAATAGTGCATCTTAAACACATATCACAGACCTAGAAAATGCACTTTTCCAGCATTCCTTTGTGACACAGTTTATTCCAGCAAACAGTGAAAAAATCTAATGCAAAACACATGGGTGGAATAATATTTTCATTATTTAACTGAATTTTGTACCACTTGCTGTCTCTCTCCTGCTTGATTTTCTTTAAAAACAGGGAGCTACATGAATTCTACTGCACCTCTTGGGGCTGTTTTGCTGAGTTTCCCTGTAGCTGAGTGCCTGTGTGTTAGCAAAGCATCAGAATAGAGAAAGCCAAAGGCAGTACAGTACCTCTCTTTTTAAAGGTGATGTTAACTTCCTCACTTTCAAACCATCCCAGTTAAAACCACTCAACCACCTGATGAAAAAGAAATGAGAGACAGAGAGGGAGAAACAAAAGAGAAAGATGTGTGTGTATATATATATATATATATATTCTCTCATTATACCATTGACAGGTGAAAAACATCTGAACAAGGGCTATAAGGCAGATTTTCATGACAACTCCTGTCACTGGGACACTTCTAGGAGGAGGAAACTTGAGTAAGGTCATTGCCATACAGGGAGTGGTAGCAGAATCACAGACACACAGGGGTGGGAAGGGCCCTCCAGAGCCCATGGGGTCCAACCCCCCTGCCAAAGCAGGGTCCCTAGGACAGGGCAGGGCTGGAATCTCTCCAGAGAAGGAGACTCCACACCCCCTGGGCAGCCTGTCCCAGGGCTCCCTCACCCTTACTGGCAAGAAGTTCTGCCCCACATTGGGGTGGAACTCCCTGTGCTCCAACTTGAGGCCATGGCCCCTTGTCCTGTCCCCACAGACACTGAGAAGAGGCTGCCCATGTCCCCCTGTGTCCCAGCCTTCAGCTATTGATCCCCAGTGATCAGATCCCCTCTCAGTCTCTTCTCTCCAGGCTGAACAGCCCCAGCTCCCTCAGCCTTTCCTGGCAGGGGAGATGCTCCAGTCCTTTAATCATCTCATTAAAGGGGGAGCTCCATCCCATCTCCTCTGTGTAGAAGTGCCAAAGTGACAGGCAGTCTAATATCTGCATAAGCACAGCCATGCAAAGATGTGTGTCCCCATTTGGGATTTCACCCCTTTTAACAGCATGAGAAGAGGGAGACAGAGAGGAAAGTCAAAGCACTTCCCCCCTCTGACCCCCCCCCCCCCCATCTCCCAAGCACAGGCTGCAGGGTTTAGAAACAACTTGGATATAGAAGAAAAAGAAGGCCGTGTTAATTTCTGTTAGTTCTATTAATGTTTAACCTGTCTTCATTAGAAGAAAGAGGATGACACCCTAATGTTGCTCTGGAACTCTTAACTAGAATCCTAATACCATAGAATGGGTGGGAAGGGACCTTCAGAGCCCACCCAGTCCCACCCTGCAGTGAGCAGGGCCATCTTCACTAGAGCAGGGCACTCAGAGCCCCATCCAGCCTGACCTTGGATGTCTCCAGGGATGGGGCCTCCCCCACCTCTCTGGGCACCCTGGGCCAGGGGCTCACCAGCCTCAGAGGGAAGAACTTCTTCCTCATACCCAACCTAAATCTCCCCTTTTCCAGTTTAAACCCATCACCCCTCATCCCATCACTCCCTGCCCTTGGGAACAGTTCTTCCCAGCTTCCTGCAGGCACCTTGCAGGTACTATGTCTTACAGGCACCTTTCAGGGATTAAGAACCACCACTCTTAAAAAGCAACAGTTGGGTCAGGAGCTCTGAAAGGCTTCCTTTTCTCTGACACCTGCATTCAACTTCTACATCCTCAACCTGTGACAACACCAGGAAATAACAAGAAGCTTCTAAATAATCATCTGAGGCTTTCCTTTCATATTTTTCCTCTCTGTAGTTACAAATCTTCATAGAATCATAGAATCATAGAATGGCAAGGGTTGGGAGGGACCCCAAGGGTCACAGAGCTCCAACCCCCTGCCACAGTCAGGGACACCAACCTCAGGCCTGGAGCTACACAAGGTTGCCCAGGGCCCCAGCCAACCTGGCCTTCAACACCCCCAGACAGGATGGGGCACCCACCCCCTCTCTGGGCAGCCCCTTCCAGCCCCTCACCACTCTTTCCATAAAAAACTTCCCCCTAATATTCAATCTAACCCTTCCCTCCTCCAGCTTTAAACCATTCCCCCTTGTCTTGCCATTATCTGCCCTTTTAAAAAGTTGATCTCTCTGACAGCAACAGGGAATCTCTCACACAATCTGCCTGGAAGTGCCTGGAGCTTTACAGGGTGGACCAGGCTGGGTTCTAAAATATTAAAAGCATTTGCAAATTAACCCCCCAAATGTTCTTCTCAGCAGCCTCTTCCTCTTACCTGTGCTTCTTGATGTCATTAATTCCATTCCTCAGGTTGCCTAATCTTTCTGTGGGATTTTGCCTTAAAAGAGAGAGAAAAAGAGTAAGAACTTTAAAAATATATATAAATGTTTTTTAAAAGAGCATTTATAGGTCTTAAGTGCTTGGCTTTAACAATTACACAGGGCTGGAGTGTACATACAACATGTGGTTTCATAAGGAGACACAATGAGGTGTTGGCTCCTTTCTTTTGGGGATGGAGAAACATTCCTGGAAGCCACAACGATGTCACTCTGCTGTGAGAAGCCACAGAGAGAAGTCAACAGGTTGAATCTTTAGTTGCACCCTCTTTTGCTCCTTGGCCAGCAGGTCTGGTGAATGGGTTAGCAGGAGAAAGCAGACCAAAATGTGCAGCCACAAAGATGCTGCTGGTGTGTTCCTAGTGCCACAGATGAAATACCACTGGAGCTGGGAGAGCAAAGCACTGGTGCTTCTGAGTTACACCAGCCCTTTGGAAATACCCCCTTTTGCCATGCTTTCCAGGGGGCTGGAGTCACTCTTTAAGCATCCTACACCTTCTATAGGCTCTAGATGACTAAATAATTTTGGAAGCATTATTTAAAAAAATGCCTCATTTCACAATAAAATGAAATTCTTTAGCTTTTCCCCCAGCCTACACTTCATAAATCATCCCTAAGATGTGTTTTGTTAAACATTCACAGCTACAGAGAAAGCCCAGAGCCCAGATTTATGGATGATCCCTCTGAGGGGTAAGAGGTGTGCCACACGTGTCCACTGAGCATCATTGGAACAGACCATGCTGATCACAACGATTTGAGATGAAGCTGCCAGGAATTCAGTGCTGAAATCCAGATGTTAAATAGCACAACCCAGCAGCAGCCAGGCTCTGCCCCAGGCTGCCCCCTCCTACCTGCAGAGCCTGCGTATCAGGTCCTCGGGCCTCCTCGTGATGGCTTTGGGAAAGTCCAGCTTCTCAATGCCTTTGAGGATCAAATTGTAGGTGATCATTTGATCAGCCCCAGAGAAGGGTGGGCTGGAAAAAGAAAGTGGCAGGGATAAATGGAGTGGCTGGCAAGAGCAGGTCACAGGATCACTGACTCACCAGGGTGGAAAAGCCCTTGAAGCCCCTGGAGTCCAACCATCCCTGTCCTGTGCTGACCCAGATCTCTCAGCACCTCATCTCCCCTCTGTTAAACACCCCCAGGGGTGGGGACTCAGCCCCCTCCCTGGGCAGCCTGTGCCACAGCCCCACAGCTCTGCCAGGGAAGAACTTTGCCCTCCCAGCTGAGCTGCCCCTGCCCTGGCACAGCTTGAGCCCATTGCCCCTCGTCCCATCTCCTGTCCCCTGGCTGAAGAGATCACCATGAGGCCATTTCACATCAAAGCAAATATTTGGGAATAGGGGCTCTCTCCCCCCACCCCAATCCCACTTTCCTCAGCCTTTTGGTCCGTTTAAGGCATTAAAAATGTTTGAAGCTGAGAAGGTGCCTGTAGTTACAAGGGAAAACACATGATCAGCTGTGTCCCTCTGAGCGAGCTCTGCCTCTTGCCCGACTCAGCCAACATCCCATGTGGCACCAGCAGTAAGTGTGCACAAGGAGCTGTCACTGAAGGGTGCCTGGAGGCCAAAAATGAGCCCTGCTTACAGTTCCCCTGCCCCACTATACCCCATCACCCACTACATGGGAAAAGAACTGTCAATGTTGTCAGTGTTCCTCACAGGAAACATCATCATGCAATGGCAGGACACGGGGGCTGGAGTGAAGCTGGAGGAGGGAAGGGTGAGAGGAGAGATTGGGGGGAAGTTCTGTGCAGAGAGAGTGGTGAGGGGCTGGAAGGGGCTGCCCAGAGAGGGGGTGGGTGCCCCATCATCCCTGGGGGTGTTGAAGGCCAGGTTGGCTGGGGCCCTGGGCAACCTTGTGTAGCTCCAGGCCTGAGGTTGGTGTCCCTGCCTGTGGCAGGGGGTTGGAGCTCTGTGCTCCTTGGGGTCCCTCCCAACCCAGCCCAGGCTGGGATTCTATGAGCACCATCAGTTAAAGGTGCTCTATGGGAGCCACGTAAACCAGTGTCTAGCCCTTTCTTAGGTGGATAAACCAGAATAAAGGACATGTTCCACACTTTGTCTGTGATGTTTTTGAAATGAGACATGTGTAAGAGGCTAAAGGAAGAATCATTCCAGTTATTCCCATTTCCTGGTGGCAAAACCCCCAAACGGTTTTAAAAATAGAACCATAGAATGTGTTGGGTTGGGAGGGACCTTCAGAGCCCACCCAGTCCCACCCTGCAGTGAGCAGGGACATCTTCACTAGAGCAGGTCACTCAGAGCCCCATCCAGCCTGACCTTGAATGTCTCCAGGGATGGGGCCTGGAAAATATTTCTAAAACCAAGGAAACAAGGTGAGAACTTAAAGTAGGAAGCACCTACCTGCCAGTAAGGAGTTCATACACAAGAATCCCAAGGGACCAGAAATCCACACTGAAGTCATGGCCTTTACTCAAAATGACTTCAGGGGCCACGTACTCAGGGGTTCCACAAAAGGTCCAGGTTTTCTGCCCTGACCCAATCTTCTTTGCAAATCCAAAATCGACCTGATCAAAACCAAAACAGGCTGTGTCACACAGAGGTGTCTTCACCCTGGCAAGCCTTCAGGTCTTTACCTACTTCCTCAACCTCCTGCCAAGACCTCAGAGTTGGCAGTTTACAGCTAAAACAACTACACAGAACAAAGAAGTGACTCCATCAGATTACCAAATGTTATGGAACAGCCCCATTTATAATCATTCATAATTTCTCTAATTACTTTCCTTTGGGATTGAGCAAGCCATGTTTTCACAGAATCACCAGGCTGGAGAAGACCTTTAAGATCATCAAGTCCAACCATTCCCATCCTAAGCTAAACCAGATCTCTCAGCACCTCATCTACCCTCTGTTAAACACCCCCAGGGGTGGGGACTCAGCCCCCTCCCTGGGCAGCCTGTGCCACAGCCCCACAACTCTGCCAGGGAAGAACTTTGCCCTCCCAGCTGAGCTGCCCCTGCCCTGGCACAGCTTGAGCCCATTGCCCCTCTTGTCCCATCTCCTGTCCCCTGGCTGAAGAGACCATCCCCCACCTCTCTGCACCCTCCTGGCAGGGCAGGGGAGGTGGGGAGAAGGGCTCCCCTCAGCCTCCTCTTCTCCAGGCTCAACACCCCCAGCTCCCTCAGCTGCTCCTCAGAGGATTTGCCCTCCAGCCCCTTCCCCAGCCTGGTTGCCCTTCTCTGGACACACTCCAGCACCTCCATGTCCTTCTTGCAGTGAGGGGCCCAGAACTGGACCCAGCACTCGAGCTGCAGCCTCCCCAGTGCCCAGCCCAGGGGCACAATCCCCTCCCCAGAGCTGCTGGCCACGCTGGCTCTGACACAAGCCAGGATGCCCTTGGCCTTCTTGGCCCCCCGGGCACACTGCTGGCTCGGGTTCAGTCCCAGTCACCCAACACCCCCAGGGCCTTCTCTGCCTGAGGGCACAAGACATCCAGCCCATGGCAAACAGCAGGCTGCTCACTGTCTCTCAGAGTGGATGTTTCAAGCTCTTTGGTGCTTTTTTTTTCATGCCCTGACTTGGCTGGCCCTGTGTGGAGCCAGGAGTTGGACTTGATGGTCCTGATGGGTCCCTTCCAACTCAGGATATGAGATATGATTCACAGTCAGGTACAGCAGGAGCTCTTCACTGTATTCCCTCTCTACAGAGATAACATAGAAGGTTTGATTGCTTGAGGCTGGACAGGGAGGTAATTCTGCACCTGGGAAACATGGTTCTTGCTTTTACATTAAGAATGGTTGCTGGGAGGAATTATTCTTGCTGTTTATACTGTGGCATGAGCTCTTGGGGACTGCAAACCCCCATTTATTCCATGGCACTCAATGGCTTTGTGATGCCTTTGTTTCTCTCCATGCAACGAGCAGCCTGCCCTTTTTTTTCTGCTGGAGTGTCAGGGTAATTAAACTCTGGGATCCTGATACTCTAATTACACACTGTCTTATTTAAAATCCTCCCTAGAAGGAAGCAGCATACAGGCACAAAAGGGTAACAGCTCAAAAGAATCACATCTTACCAGTTTTATATATCCTTCAGCATCCAAAATTAAATTTTCTGGCTTCAGGTCTCTGTAGATAATTCCTATGTGATGGAGGTAGTCAAAAGCCTCTGTCACACACCCGACACAGAACTTGGTGGTGGCTTCATCAAAGCTCCCTCTGGAACAAAAATAATCACTACTTTCACAGATATTTAACTTCTAGTGTTGCTCGTTAAGCAGCTCATGGAATGGCACGGGTTGGGAGGGACCCGAAGGGGCACAGAGCTCCAACCCCCTGCCACAGGCAGGGACACCAACCTCAGGCCTGGAGCTACACAAGGTTGCCCAGGGCCCCAGCCAACCTGGCCTTCAACACCCCCAGACACGATGGGGCACCCACCCCCTCTCTGGGCAGCCCCTTCCAGCCCCTCACCACTCTCTCTGCACAGAACTTCCCCCCAATCTCTCCTCTCACCCTTCCCTCCTCCAGCTTCACTCCAGCCCCCTTGTCCTGCCAGGCTCTGCCCTTGAACAAGCTGATTCCCCTCCTGTGTCTCTGCTCCCTTCAGGGACTGGCAGGCTGCAATGAGGTCCCCCCACAGCCTTCTCTGCTCCAGGCTGACCCAGCCCAGCTCCCTCAGCCTCTCTCCAGAGGGGAGCTGCTCCAGCCCTCTGAGCATCCTTGTGGCTCCTCTGACCCCTCTCCAACAGCCCCACATCTCTCTTGCATTGGGGGCCCCAGCTCTGGACACAGGATCCAGCTGGGGCCTCCCAGGGCAGAGCAGAGAGGGACAATCCCCTCCCTGTCCCTGCTGCCACCCCTCTGCTGATGGGGCCCAGGATCCCATCACCCTCCCCAGCTGCCAGAGCCACTGCTGGCTCCTGGGAAGCTTCTCATGCACCAGGACCCCCAGGTCCCTGTCAGCAGGGCTGCTCTCAGATAACATACAACACCCAGCTTCTTTGCAGGGTGTTTGGTACATGACTGGTGGGGTTGAAAACTGAACCAAACGCCTTTTGAGAGGACAGCCCTTGAATAGAGAACCTACTCAAGAGATGTGTGGAGCAGAGCAGAGATTTCAAAGGCCAACGTTCCCCTTTGCTGTGTTACCTGTCTCTCAGCAAGCTCCAGAGCTCCCCTCCAAGGCAAGCCTCCAGCAGCATGTACACATACTTACTGTCTTTGAACGTGCGATAGAGTCTGTGGAGATAAAAGGCAGCAAGGCAGGCAAAGCCACATCAAACACAACCTCCACAACATCTGCCCTCCAGAGCTCATATAATCCCAGACCTGATTCTCAACAACACTCTCCCAGTTGGTCAACTGGGGGGGTTGGGTGAACTTGGCCAGGAAACCATTGAGCCAACTCACTTCACAATGAAAGGAGAACATATTTGCTCCAGGATTTTCTTCTCAGAGTAGATGTGCTCTTGTTGCTTAGTGTCCACTACGTGCTGCTTCTTGATACACTTCATGGCAAAAGCTGTGTTCTCATTTTTCACTTTAACCTGTGAATAGGAGCAATGAGTTCCTGAGGCAGAGAAGGAGCATTTCACCCACCTGTTCTCAGTAAGTACACCAACATCCATCATCTTCTTAATGCAGCACAGCACTGAAACTCATGACTGTAACAAGGGACAAACTCCTGATTTTCTGGATGATTTTTTAAGTCAAGCATTTGGTCTTTTTAGTGCCCCAGTTGTAAAATGAAAAGAAATGCTCCCTGTGTTCACTCTATGCATACAACACAAGCAGTTTGGGTAGGCACTGTGTTTTACAATGAGTTTAACACCTCAGTGGGTCCTCCTTCCATTTAAGCTTTCTAAACACAAAAGAACAAAGAGCAGAGGCAGCTTATGATGAATATTTACAAGTGATGTTGGTATTACACTGAAATATTATCCAATATGCAACACAATAATAGGCATTAAAACAGGGCTTCCAGGAAAACAAGGAATGAGCTAGCACCTAAGAGGGAGAACAACTTGAATATGTTTAAAACAAACTCTTACAAGCTCAACCCTTCCGAACCCACCAACACCCAGAGTTGTGACAACTTCTAAATTCTGGAATGGGGAAGGAGGGAACTGGGCTACTTTCTCCTTCAGCTCTATCATCTCCAAAGACACCTCTTTGGTCAACTGTCCAGGCAAGGGTTTTCCTCTGCAATAAGAAAAATGAACATAGGTTAGTGCTGTAGCAACCAGCAACCTGTGTCACAGTGCTTTCACCTCCTGTGAAGAGAAAATCACAGAATCACAGACTCACAGGGGTGGGAAGGGCTTCCAGAGCCCATGGGGTCCAACCCCCTGCCAAAGCAGGGTCCCTAGGACAGGGCAGGGCTGGAATCTCTCCAGAGAAGGAGACTCCACACCCCCTGGGCAGCCTGTCCCAGGGCTCCCTCACCCTCACTGGCAAGAAGTTCTGCCCCACATTGGGGTGGAACTCCCTGGGCTCCAACTTGAGGCCATGGCCCCTTGTCCTGTCCCCACAGACACTGAGAAGAGAGGAGAGAGGAACACAAGCAAAGCCTTCTTCTTTCCTCACAGAGTCTGAGTTTTATTTTATACAGCAGGACTTTCTTTCTGGACATCCTATGGCAGGAAAACAAGGAACGGTTGGACTCGATGACCTTAAAGGTCTTTTCCAACCTGGTGAGCCTGTGACTCTGTGAAACAAGAGGTGAAATGCTAGTGAAGTTCCCCAAGTTCACTCAGGGGTGTTTTAAATCAAGATCTGATCCGTGGTGAGGTGCCTAACGATGCAGTCAGCTGCAAGGCTTTGAGCACCCCGAGTTGGAGAGCCAGTTTCTAAAGGGCTGTGTACCAGTTCCTGCAGAATGATCAGAAATAAAAACACAGCTCTATTTCTAAAGAGGAGAAAAACATATGCTGCTCATCTTCTGGTAGTCCTCAGGTTGAAATCAGAGGCAGATAAACGAAAAGCCTGCTCTACAGCTTCAATAGCAGCTGCACTACACCAAAGCATTGAAATAAACCTATTTCTTTTACATCTGCTTATTTCTGTTTGAAATAGCAATGAGGGCTTTGTATGGTAGTAGGGTTTGGTTAACTCAGTTGGGGTTTAAAGTTGACCTTTAGGGGTTTGACCAGTCAAAGCATTTACCATCTTAAAAGCAAACTGAAATCTTTGAGGCCATTTTCATTTCTGTGCTGAGTTTCCTTGGGATAGAGTTGATTCTTGGTTGGAATGCTGAGATTCTAGAGAATTTTGGTTACAGAAGAAGTCTCCTGGGATCATTATAGTTGGTAGGCAGCCACCTCCACCCACAGCAACATGTCACTGTGGGTGCAGAGCTCACTGTGTTCCCATGCTGGCCTGGGGAAGCCCTGCCTAAGCAGTGCTCTGACTTACTTGGCGTGTCGCTGTAGGTCAGCCCGGGCCAGGTCAGCCACGTAACCTTCCAGGTAGGTCTGCAGCTCCTCGTAAGTGCCAACGGTTTGGTTAAAAGTCCTGGGAACACGGGGGAGAGAGGGTGGGCCGCTGGACGGACGGGCAGGGGAGAGGCAGGCAGGCAGGCAGAAAGAGACAGACAGACAGACAGAAAGACAGACAAAGGCAGACAGACAGACAGACAGACAAAGGCAGACAGACAAAGGCAGACAGACAAAGGCAGACAGACAAAGGCAGACAGACAAAGGCAGACAGACAGACAGACAAAACCAGAATGAGAAAGGCAGACAGAAAGAGACAGAAACAGACAGACAGACAGGAAGACAGACAGACAGGAAGACAAAGACAGACAGGAAGACAAAGACAGACAGGAAGACAAAGACAGACAGGAAGACAAAGACAGACAGGAAGACAAAGACAGACAGGAAGACAAAGACAGAGAAAGAAAGAGAAAGGCGAACAGACAGAGAAAGACAGACAGAAAGAGACAGAGACAGGAAGACAGACAGGAAGACAGACAGGAAGACAGACAGGAAGACAGACAGGAAGACAGACAGGAAGACAGACAGACTGACAAAGACAGAAAGAAAAAGGCAGACAGACAGAAAGACAGGAAGACAGACAGGAAGAGAAAGACAAAAAAAGAGACAGAAAGACAGACAGAGAGACAGAGACACAAAGAGACAGAAAGACAGACAGACAGACAGACAGACAGACAGACAGACAGAAAGACAGACAGACAGAAAGACAGACAGACAGACAGACAGAAAGACAGACAGACAGACAGAAAGAAAGACAGACAGACAGACAGACAGACAGACACACAGAAAGACAGACACACAGAAAGACAGCAGTGTCTGTGCTGCTGCACCAAGGCTTTACTTGGCCTGTAAGTCATGGCCCAGGCTGAGCTTTACACTGCCACTTTGGCAGTGCTGATTTTAAGAGCTCTGAAGAGGGAGGAAGCAGCCAAGGTCCCCAGCTTGGTTTGCCAGGGCGTGGGGGGCAGCGTGCCTGATCTCCTCAGGGCATTTCATGCTGTGTTCAAATGACTGGGAGCAGGCTGGCTGTGCTTTACCTCCCACATGGGCTGCGGTTATGAAGTGTGGTTCCACCATCCATAGGAAGCAGCTTGGCATCAGCCCAGCCGGTCCGTCTGTCCCCATGGATGGAGCCCTTGGACACGGTGCCCAAGCAACGGAGATCACAGGTGGGGGGCAGCACTGTGGGAAGGATGGGCTTAGAACAGGCTATTTGGGTTCAATGGGACCTACAATGATCATCTTGTCCAACTGGCTGGCCACTGGCTGGCCAAAAGGGAAAGCATGTCATTAAGGGCATTGCCCAAATGCCTCTGAAACACTGATGGGGTGGGGTGGGCATTGACCATCTCTCCAGGGAGGTTCCAATGTTTGAACACCCTCTTGGTAAAGAAACGCATCCTAACACCCAGTCTAAACCTGCCCTGATGCAGGTTTGAGCCATTCCCATGTGTCCTATCACTGAATCCCAGGGAGAAGAGCTCAGCACCTCCCTGCTCACTGCCCCTCCTCAGGAAGCTGCAGGGAGCAGGGAGGTTGCCCTTCTTCTCCAAACTAGACTAACCCAAAGCCTTCAGCTGCTCCTCACAGGACATGCCTTCCAACCCCTTCAGCAGCTTTGTCATCCTCCTCTAGACACATCCAAGGACCTCAACATCCTTCTTAAATTGTCCCCCCTGACAAAAGGGCATCCAGAGGCTTCTGTTGTTTCCTGAGCCAACAAATAGCACTTAACAAACGTGAAACCACCACCAGAAGGAAAGCAAGCAATAAACCTGAACTACTCTTCTGTGCTCCTACAACTTCTGTCAGGCTTTCTATTAGGTCTTTGTCTAAAACACAGCCCCAGCTCAGCCTTCCAAAAGGGTACCCAGAATCCCCAGGGTGGAAAAGCCCTTGAAGCCCCTGGAGTCCAACCATCCCTGTCCTGTGCTGACCCAGATCTCTCAGCACCTCACCTCCCCTCTGTTAAACACCCCCAGGGGTGGGGACTCAGCCCCCTCCCTGGGCAGCCTGTGCCACAGCCCCACAACTCTGCCAGGGAAGAACTTTGCCCTCCCAGCTGAGCTGCCCCTGCCCTGGCACAGCTTGAGCCCATTGCCCCTCGTCCCATCTCCTGTCCCCTGGCTGAAGAGACCATCCCCCACCTCTCTGCACCCTCCTGGCAGGGCAGGGGAGGTGGATGGGGAGAAGGGCTCCCCTCAGCCTCCTCTTCCCCAGAATAATACTAACCACTGGGTCAGTGTTCACTTCAGAAAACACTGTGAAGGTGCCAGCAACAAAGCTGCATCTCACCACTGACCTCCTGAATGAGGGTGTGGGTGTTCCCTGGCACTCCAGCAGGGTACTTACTCTCTGTCTATAACGAGGCACTCCACGCTGTACTCATCTGCAATCACGTTCGCCGACCTGACATCGTCACTGGTGGTTGAAAGAGATGAGGAGAAGTCAGAAGCACATCAAGATCCCCTCCTTGTGCCTCATGCTGTGCTCAGAGTCACAGCTGCTGCAGGTGAACCCTGGGCCAACCTTGTGTAGCTCCAGGCCTGAGGTTGGTGTCCCTGCCTGTGACAGGGGGTTGGAGCTCTGTGCCCCTTGGGGTCCCACCCAACCCAGACCAGGTTGGGATTCTGTGATTCTATGAAACTCCTTGGAGGCCTCTGCAGCCCAGAGCTGGATTCGTATTGCTAAACCAGATACTAGTCATTATTGTCATCTAGAACAGCATTTTTTCCAGTTTCACAGAATCACAGAGCTGTAGGGGTTGGAAGGGACCTCGAGAGACCATGGTGTCCAACCCCCCTGCCAAAGCAGCTCCCCAGGACAGTGGGGTTTGTTTCAGTGTCAGTTTCAGGGGGGGGGTTGGATCATAACTTCCTTTAGCAAATTAGGATGAGAGGCAATAAGCATTCCATCAGGATTTACTGCTCATCTCTGGAATGATCCTTGGATGTAAAACATTCCACAGGATATCAAATGATCCCTACTCCATCACACACATAAACATGCACCAGATGAGCCATTTGGCTCTTAGGTCCTATCTTCTCTGCACTCCTGCTCTCTGTTTCTCACAGCATGGGTACCAGCACGGGAACACCAGCTCAGTGCAGTAACTTCTCCATGCTGGGGGTCACATAGACCCTGGCACAAGTTTTCATCAGAGCTTTTACTGAATTAGAAGCAACAATGCAGAGAGGGGATCAACATCTGGCTTTTTCAGGGGAAACCAAGGGTAGATGGCAGCAGATCCCTTCAAGTTCTTCCTCCAAAATCCAAACCATCAAGGCATTCCCAGCCATGGGTTTCATCTGCTGACTTGACAGTCAAACCAAAGGTTATATTCAAGCCATCCACGAGTTGTGTAAGGTGACATGGGAAACAAAATACTCTATGTTGTGAATCAGGCAAGGTAAACTAACCTAATGAGAGCCTTTTCTCCAAAGTAATCCCCTTTATGAAGGTTTTTAATCAGCTGAGGCTGGGAGTGATCTGCAGTACTCTGGGTAACCATCACCTGGAAAGCACAGGAAGATAAAAACTGAGCAAGGTAAGGGTAAGTTTTGCATGGCTTCCCCTTTCCTGAGCTTCTCATAAATGTCTTGAACTCAGTAATGCTGCAGGAAGAGTCACAAACATATAGAATTGCTCCCCCTCTCTCAAAAACCAAAGCCTTCAAATATTCCCTGACACCCCTCTGGCTTTTGCTGAGATGGAAAAATGAATATATTCACTATTTCTACCTCCCCACCCCAATATTTTCCCCTCATGCCTTTTAAAACAGAGCAAAATAAACCTCATTTTAATGAAAGACTGAAGAATACTTCAGTTCCCAGAGTGGGCTGGCATCATATGAGCTTTTTTGTCTTCTCAGCTAAGCAGCCTCCAGAAGATTAACTAAGATTCCCCCTCCCTCATGAAACTTAAGGAAAAACTAGAGTATCTCCAGACTCAGACATGTTTTTGGAACTTGAAGTGCCTACTGGAAGCTTATGGGTGAAAATTCTCCTGACTGGGATCTTTAGAGTCCTGTGTCAGCATCCAACATAACAGCTGATGGATTCTGGTCACTGCCTCACTCCTCTGGGACTAAGGCATGAAAGGAGGAGACCCTGGGTCACTTAGAAGGTCATTCACCATTAAACCCAGGACTCATTTCTTAGGTGTTCCACAAGTTTTACCCATCAGATATTGAAACATCCAGGAGAGGACACAGGATCAAATCTCATTTTCAAAAAATTGACTAAAAAAAATCTCTGCTACAGTGCCAAGAGGCTTCAAGATCCACTTTAATTACCTTATAATTAGAACACTATAACATAGGTTCATTGTAAATGCAAATCAGGCTCCCTGACTCTCTGAAACACTGCTCCAGCCTTTCATCACAGCACTGGGAACTTCCCAGCACCCTCAAAACCTCTCTGCACGTATTTTACTGAAGATCACACCCCTCAAGGTGACTTTTGAAACCCAGGAGTTGGCATAGGCTGCTTTCTAAGTCAGGTTTATTGCCTCTTACCTTGCCTTTTGCTATTATAAAGAAGGTGTTCCCTTCTTCTCCTTCCCGAATAACATAATCACCTTTGCTGTAGTGTTCCTGTCAGGGGCAGAGACAGACAGGACTGTCAGATAGATCATTAGCCTCTTTGAAAAGTCTAATTACCTTACAAAGGTCTTACTATACCTCCACTGCTATCTAACTTCCCACCTCCTGCATAAGTTGGAGCCCCTAACAATATGCAAGGCTTCCACTACTCAAAGCATGGTGGCCAACTGGTAAAATACCTTAAAGCAGCAAGATGTTATTTCTTTAAATAAATATTAGCCCTGGTCTCATTCTTGTGAAGCAGGGGGGGAATGAGGAAAAAAATAAAGGCTTTTAACAGAGCCATTCTAAATCAAAATCCCATTTTCAAAAGTAATTATGGGCTTGATGCTGGAGTGGAAACACCTAAATCATCTATTGCAAGGTACCAAAGCACCAACTTCCCTGTCTCTGCTAAGGAGCCCTGGCTGCTCAACTTCTCTTCAAAAAACAGCTTGGTTTTTTCTCCTCTGGGTGTTTCCTACAGGTTTTCTTTTGCCAAGAATCACATACAGACTCAAAAAAGTCACTGCTTAGGGTACTTGGGGCCTTGAGCAGCCTGGTCTGGTGAGAGGTGTCCCTGTCCATGGCAGAGGGGTGAGACTTGATGGTCTTTAAGGTCAGAGATCACAGAACATTAAGAAGTTGAAAGGGACCTTGAAAGCTCATCCAGTCCCACCCTCTGCCAGAACAGGATCACCCAGACTGAATCCCTCAGGGACACAGCCAGGTGGGTTTGGGTGTCTTCAGAGAAGGAGACTCCCCAGCCTCTCTGGGCAGCCTGTCCCAGGGCTCCCTCACCCTCACAGGGACAAAGTTCCTCCTGATGTTCCCATGTTCCCTCCTCTGCTCCAGCTGCACCCGCTGCCCCTTGTCCTGTGGCTGCCACCCCTGAGCAGAGCCTGGCTCCAGCTCCTGACTCTCCCCCTGCACATACTGACAGACAGTGATGAGGGCACCCCTCAGCCTCCTCTTCTCCAGGCTGAAGAGGCCCAGCTCCCTCAGCCTCCCCTCAGGTCCTTTCCAGCCCTGACCACTCTATGATTCTCTGTGCAAAGGCCACTTGCTGTTTCCCACAAGGAACACCTCACCCCCTCCTCTGCCTGTGCTATGGCCATGCATCACTATCTGCCTCCTCTGACTTGGACTGTTTGTTTTCTGAGGCACTCCATCAGCAGAACTGTTCCCAACTGGGGTTCCTACAGACCTTCCCTACACCAAAAGCATCAACAGCAGCCACTGCTCTTGGAGAACATCACAGCTGTGACTACATAGCAAGCCTTTGCCTCCAAAGGCTGCAGGTGCAGCACTGAGATACCCAGGTATTTGGCCAGTTTCATGTGTCCCAAGGCCCTGTTCCCCTTACATTTTGCAGTGTAGGTGCTCTAAGGCATGTGAAAGTGTTATAAACCCATGCTGCAAACAGGTAGGACCTGGTACCAAATATGAGGCAGAGACCTGGACAGCACCTTTAGGCTTAGTAAAGGCTGGATTATAGATCCTTTTACTGACTACCTGACTCCATCCATGCTACATAATGATGTAGTTTATGCCACTGAAGGTGCTGCCAACCTGGAATTCTACTCCAAAACCACTGGAATACTAAAAATAGCTCAGTTGGGTTTTGGTTTTGGTTTGACTTATATATCCTTTGCTATTTTCCAAAGCTTACCAACCCCTATTTAGAAGAACTTAACAGCATCTTACCACCTCCAGGCAGTCCATGATCTTGGTTAACTTATCTTCAGGTAAGTTTTTCAGCAGGGACACACTTCCAGGAGACAGAAATGCAAAACAACCAACAACAACAAAAACCCCACAACAACCCAAAAATCACTGTCATTAACACATTCTTCATAATCTCATGGAAACAATGAGCACAACCACATTTTATAACTAGCTAAACTGGTGGTTTATATAGCTCTTTAACTATATAAACCAAAGCCTTAATTTGGGAGGTTCAAGCATTCTCACCTTGGTTTTTTAGATAAACAGAACTTGCACAGCTTAGGAACGTGGCAAATGTTGGTCAGTTTGTAAATTAACTTTGTATTTCAGCAGGGGAAAAGCTCTAGCAGGCACTAAATAATTGGAATATTTTAAATAACTGGAATAATTTGAAGATTCAGTCATAGAGAATCCATTAGCTGCAACCCAAGACATTGTAGTAATCCAATAATGCATTTGCAAATGCCCTGCAGAGACTGAAAGACCAGATGAAGGTAATGACAGCTGGTAAAAGAGGATCCAGCCACCAAAGTGATGACTTTGTGATCTTGCTGGCAAGAATAAATTTAAAAATTCCCACCCTGAGCACTCAGGCTTGTAAAGGTTTGGAAATCTTGGAGCTCTAAGCCAGTTAAGGAACTCACTAAGACTCAATTTTGGAGTCTCAGAAAGCAGGTGCATGGGGATAGCTCCAACCTAATGTGGACACCAATTTGTGAGAGGTGGGCATTTTTATACACCTCCTACTTTGAATATTCATGAAGTCATTTACATGTGTCTCAGATTTCCCACAATGGCCATGCATTATTTGCTCTATTTCCTGGAACTAATTATTATATTTGCACAATCTTCATTATGCATGTGTTTTACGTCTCAGAGGGTCTTCTGTGAGGGTTTTTGGTGGCCCTTTGGCAGTCCCTAGTGGCTGTTTGATGATGCTCTTCCCATGTACTCTGGGTCTGTTCTCCCTTCTACTGTCATTCTGTAGTTCATCACTTTGCCTGTGGAAGGTAAGTTCCTTATCATGGGTCCAACTGACCTTCTGCTGGTCTATCCACATCCCTCCAGGATGCCATCAGTCACAGGTTGTGGAATCTTGTCCTTGGATGCACCCTACTTTGTATTCACAGAATCACAGACTCGTAGGGTTTGGAAGGGCCCGCCAGAGCCCCTGGGGTCCAGCCCCCTGCCAAAGCAGGGTCCCTAGGACAGGGCAGGGCTGGAATCTCTCCAGAGAAGGAGACTCCACACCCCCTGGGCAGCCTGTCCCAGGGCTCCCTCACCCTCACTGGCAAGAAGTTCTGCCCCACATTGGGGTGGAACTCCCTGGGCTCCAACTTGAGCCCATGGCCCCTTGTCCTGTCCCCACAGCCACTGAGAAGAGGCTGCCCATGGCCCCCTGTGTCCCAGCCTTCAGCTATTGATCCCCAGTGATCAGATCCCCTCTCAGTCTCTTCTCTCCAGGCTGAACAGCCCCAGCTCCCTCAGCCTTTCCTGGCAGGGGAGATGCTCCAGGCCCTTCATCCCCTCCTCAGCCTCCTCTGGACTCTCTCCAGGAGATCCCTGGCTGGTTTGTCCCAGGGAGCCCAGCACTGGGCACAACACTCCAGGTGGGGCCTGGCCAGGGCAGAGCAGAGGGGGAGGATCCCCTCCTTTGGCCTGCTGCCCACGCTCCTCCTGATGCCCCCCAGGATCCCACTGGCTCTTCTTATTCCTTCTTCTTAGAGCCTGATGTCCCCCCTTCCGTTCTTGGTAGCCATATATTCTGTTCCACTACTCAGTATCAGCCCAAGGTTTCTTGGGCCTCCTGTTTGTACCAGTTGCTCAAGGAAGCACAAGAGAACTTCCACCAAGAGCACAGTAGAATCCTTCAGCCTTCTTTCTAGGTATCACTCTTGCTACCCAGGCTCAGGAAGGATGTATTTATAGAAATCAAAGATGGATAGGGATATAAAAATACACAAGACTCTGCACTGCCAGGCTTGAGATCTCAATATCAAGCCATACCACAGTGGTCACTCTTCATTAAAGAAAGACAATAGGAAATAAGCTAATTGCATTTTGGAACCTCTAATTCAACCTTCTTCCTAAGGAGAAAGCACTAGTACATCTCTCAGTGTTCCCCACAGGACAGAGAATGATTACACCCCTCTACAGCATCCCTAGTATTTTATGTTGGAATTAGTTCAGAAATTAAGGCAGTTCTCCTATTCAATTCTCCAAGAGATGAGGAATAGTGCTTAATCTACTCCAGCAGCAAATTAACTTCTAGTTGGAGGATTTATTTAACTATTTAACCTATTGCTGTTTCCTAATGTAATACAGAAGAAAAACATTCAAAAGGAGAAAAATTGTCCTATGTACCCTCAAAAGTAATAATCAAGAGAGCTAAATACACAGGTTTCTGAGGCCTTTTGCATTCAAAGTGTCTCTCTGAGGCAGGTGTAGTTGTTGTGCACCTTTAGAAGCAGCCCAAACCAGTGTTAGAGATAGAAATTCATTATATTTACCTTCTGAGGAAGTTCCTGTATTGCTCTTGTCTTGTTTGTGCTTTCACTCTCATGATGTTTTGGAACACTTCTCTGTCCAGTGCCCATGTTTTAATATCAGTGATGGCTTTAAGAAAACAAAACCCAACAAAATCAATTATGCTTTCTGAATGATTGATGGGAAGATATCCCATCTTCCCATCAATCATGGATCACGGGTCATGGAACACGACAGCCTAGCTCTTTCCAAAAGCCCAAAGCCAAATTTAAAACTATCCAGCACCTACTGCAACCAGACTTGATAAAAAAATTTAGCTCCCACCTAAATGATGTTCACTAAAGTAAGGTGTAGATTTCCAGATGCTCCATCAAGCAATGGCATAGAAACACAGAATCCCAGCCTGGGCTGGGCTGGGAGGGACCCCAAGGAGCACAGAGCTCCAACCCCCTGCCACAGGCAGGGACACCAACCTCAGGCCTGGAGCTACACAAGGTTGCCCAGGGCCCCATCCAACCTGGCCTTCAACACCCCCAGGGATGGTGTCCGTGCAACTCCACAGGCTGAGTAGCCTTGGAATCCTAATCATTTACTATGTGTGGCAACAGGGCTGAACACTTGTGAAGTTCTACTCATCACAGACAGTCCTTACTCTGGAAAGCTGGGATGTAACCTCCAAAGGAGCTGATTGGAAAGAAACAAAACTTGACTGAAGTTGTTCAATACTTAGGAGGTAAATCACAGCATCACAGAGTGTCAGGAGCTGGAAGGGACCTCTGGAGATCATCCAGTCCCATCCCCTGCCAGAGCAGGGTCACCCAGACTAAATCTCACAGGGACATAGCCAGGTGGGTTTGGGTGTCTCCAGAGAAGGACACTCCTCAGCCTGTCTGGGCAGCCTGTCCCAGGGCTCCCTCACCCTTCACCACATGGTGTGTTGAACACTATGGCTTGGATCCATCTGTAATTCAGATGATATGCAAATGTTAGTCATGTATGCAAGGAGATAGAAACTACCGAGGCCATCAAACACATTTCACTTAATCCCGTGATCCTCATGCAGTTTTCCTCCAATGAAGCCATTTTATAAGGCAATAAAAGGTAATCAAATCATTACTTATTATCTTTTGAAAGGTAATAAAACTCCTAATACAGTAAGCATGCATAAGATCCAACATGGAAGATGCAAACCGCTCAGCGGCGTCTGTGTGCAATCATTGACACAGCACGCTGCACTTCTTGATTTTAAAGCAAAATAAGGTGATTTGATTGAATATCTTTTTTTTTTAAATAAATGCTATACTATATTCAAAGAGCTCCTGGGGAGCAGCCCTGCTGAGAAGGACCTGGGTGTCAAGGTGGATGAGTAACTTCCCAGGAGCCAGCAGTGGCTCTGGCAGCTGGGAAGGGTGATGGGATCCTGGGCTCCATCAGCAGAGGGGTGGCAGCAGGGACAGGGAGGGGATTGTCCCTCTCTGCTCTGCCCTGGGAGGCCCCAGCTGGATCCTGTGTCCAGAGCTGGGGCCCCCAGTGCAAGAGAGATGTGGGGCTGTTGGAGAGGGGTCAGAGGAGCCACGGAGATGCTCAGAGGGCTGGAGCAGCTCCCCTCTGGAGAGAGGCTGAGGGAGCTGGGCTGGGTCAGCCTGGAGCAGAGAAGGCTGTGGGGGGACCTCATTGCAGCCTGCCAGTCCCTGAAGGGAGCAGAGACACAGGAGGGGAATCAGCTTGTTCAAGGGCAGAGCCTGGCAGGACAAGGGGGCTGGAGTGAAGCTGGAGGAGGGAAGGGTGAGAGGAGAGATTGGGGGGAAGTTCTGTGCAGAGAGAGTGGTGAGGGGCTGGAAGGGGCTGCCCAGAGAGGGGGTGGGTGCCCCATCGTGTCTGGGGGTGTTGAAGGCCAGGTTGGCTGGGGCCCTGGGCACCCTTGTGTAGCTCCAGGCCTGAGGTTGGTGTCCCTGCCTGGGGCAGGGGGTTGGAGCTCTGTGCTCCTTGGTGCCTCCCTTCCAGCCCAGCCCAGTCTATGATTCTATGATTCATTGGTTTTCCTGTCATAAGAAGGAACAAACCTGGTTTCTTTGTCATAAAGGGAAGCTAAGAAAGAAAAAGCATAGAGCAATTGATTCCTTTATCCCAGATAGAATCATTCTTACAGGAAATAAAAATGACAGCATTAAAACGATGCAGAGTGATTGGTCCTTGTACTTAACCCTGATATATACACATCCTCTTAATAGCTATTTATCAGAATGGCTCAAAAAGTACTTTGGGATGCTGGGAGAACAAGGTTATTGCTTTGGTTTTTGTTTTTCCTCTAAATAACATCTTTCAGCTTGCTTTGGGTGAAGAAAATACAGCACGTATCCAAGCTGTATCACAGCTGCCTTTCCTCTATCTTGCACCTTAAATAAATAAAGCAATTACATAGCTGGGGAAAAAAAAGAGCTTGTAATCTCAAAGATAAGATGAGATGAAGAAAAAGAAATCAGAATTAGAGGAGTAAGCTTCAAATATAGCTACTGGATGGGAAGATGCTGGTGAGTAGCAGCAGCCATGGAAATGCTATCTGGTCAAAGTTCTTCACTTGTTGGTTTTCAAAGGCTGCAGGTTAAAGGGTCACTAGATCCAGCATCAGGACAGGGTGTTCACCTTTGTATTTATTAGTCATGCTCAGTTTTGCACTGCTCTTCATCCACAAGAAACCCAGGAATGCTACTGGGGAGGGGTGGGTTTCTGCACTGATTGTAAGGATTCAAACACCCTTCCTCATCCATAATTGGACAATTCTTGTGTTACCTTGAAACCAATTAATGTTTAAAAAGACCTAAAAGCAGCATGAACACCTTACTATGAAAGACCACTTCTCTATAATGCTCATTGCTGGTACTATACAGCAGGGAAAAAGAGGTATACTTGGATACAAGGGAAGTATCCAAGTAGAAGAGCGTGCTAGTAAGGAAAATAATCACATTATTGATGCCATCCTGTTTATCAGGCAGCAACAAAACCAGATCACATGTAATAACTTCCATCTGCACAGCCAGCAGTGACCAACTGCTTGGACTGGGTGCAGGAAGAAAGACCAGAAGCTTCTAAAGCAAACAACTTTTTTTTGGGGGGGGGGGTTATTCCATTTGCTCCTTTTTAAGTCAACACAACCACACTTCCAAGTGTTTCAATGGGTTTAGATAAAAACAGAGAGTAGCCTTCAAACTGGTGGTGAAGGGAGGAAAAACGTTGAATTTAATCCTGTTTGCTTGCTCACTGGTTGTCAGAGGATAATTATGTCAGGTTATTAAAGGAATCAAAGGGTACTTAGTGGAGAGAGGAAAAACGTTGAATTTAATCATGTTTGCTCACTCGCTGGTTGTCACAGGATAATTATGGCAGGTTAGAAGAGGAATCAAAGGGTATTGAGTGGATGAATACAGAGTCTTATGCAGGAAGAGGGATATTTGTGCCATGGCAACACTTAACTCCATCCTGGTTAGCTGGTAAACACAAAGCAAGAGCCAGTGTTTGCCTCAGGGATGCAGCACATCTCACCTGGAAGCTTCATCTCTCCCACTACCTTGGCAAGACTTGGTTACTTAATGATATAAAACTGGAAGAAGCATGAAAGCAACTAATTACTACATATTTTATTTCTTCTATGAATTAGGCTTTATCTGCTCTATTGAAAAAAAAACCCCACATGGTTATATCTTCTCCAACTCACCACAATTTCAGCCTCAGAGCTGCATTTGACACAAGAAGAGCCAAAGACCATCGCTGCTACTTAACCATTCAGTATTCAAACAAAACCCTTCCTTAGCAGCTAGTTTAGGACAGATCTGGCTAGCTTCGTGGTGCCTAATTGTTTCTTAGAGGTCATGCCATCCAAGAGATGGAATTACATTCATGGCATTGTATTATCTGAGTTCCCAGCAGGAAGAACTCAAGGAAGGAAACACAGGCTTAGTGTAGAAAATCACAGAATCCCAGATTCACCAGGTTCTCCTGGCAGGGCAGGGGAGGTGGGGAGAAGGTCTCCCCTCAGCCTCCTCTTCTCCAGGCTCAACACCCCCAGCTCTCTCAGCTGCTCCTCCTGCCCCTTCCCCAGCCTGGTTGCCCTTCTCTGGACACCAGGGTGGAAAAGCCCTTGAAGCCCCTGGAGTCCAAGCATCCCTGTCCTGTGCTGACCCAGATCTCTCAGCACCTCATCTCCCCTCTGTTAAACACCCCCAGGGGTGGGGACTCAGCCCCCTCCCTGGGCAGCCTGTGCCACAGCCCCACAACTCTGCCAGGGAAGAACTTTGCCCTCCCAGCTGAGCTGCCCCTGCCCTGGCACAGCTTGAGCCCATTGCCCCTCGTCCCATCTCCTGTCCCCTGGCTGCAGAGACCATCCCCCACCTCTCTGCACCCTCCTGGCAGGGCAGGGGAGGTGGGGAGAAGGGCTCCCCTCAGCCTCCTCTTCTCCAGGCTCAACACCCCCAGCTCCCTCAGCTGCTCCTCAGAGGATTTGCCCTCCAGCCCCTTCCCCAGCCTGGCTGCCCTTCTCTGGACACACTCCAGCACCTCCATGTCCTTCTTATGGTCTTAGAAAATCAGAACACACCATCATCTATTAAATGAAAGCTTCAAGGAAAATCTGGCTCTAGCAGGCACCTCACAGAGGTCCATCATTTCCATTTGGAACAAAGCAATGAAGCCCCAGCCCTTGGGTACCTTTCACTGAGGCTGTCCGGGTGCAGTTGTACAGAATGGCTAGTTCCCCAAACGCTGTCCACACAGGTATGGAGGAGAGGAGTTTGTTCTGCTGAAAGACTTCCAGGTTGCCCTCTGTCAAAAAATCATCCAGGTAACAGGTGTTAACACTGAGCACAACCACACAGAGCGAAGGGAAAATGAACCAGTGTGTTTCTGGCTTCACCACTCCCTAGAGAACAGGAACAGGAGCAGTGATGCAAACAGTGCTCTGAATCACAGCATCACAGGATCATCAGGGTTAGAAGGGCCCTCCAGAGCTCATGGGGTCCAACCCCCTGCCAAAGCAGGGTCCCTAGGACAGGGAAGGGCTGGAATCTCTCCAGAGAAGGAGACTCCACACCCCCTGGGCAGCCTGTCCCAGGGCTCCCTCACCCTCTCACTGTGGTGAGATTACTTCAGACCTATTGGCATTATTTAAGGAAAGTCTTTGTATCCTAAAGCTTGGTTTTGGCTTTGCTAGGTTTGTTTGGGTTGGGTTGGTTTTTTTTCCTGAGAAAAACTAAGCATCTGCTTTTTAAGAAAAAAAGTCTAAGCTATGAGAAGAGGAAACTCAGACCTCAGTTTCTCCTATACAGAAAAGTGGTATATGCTCTAATGAATGCTAAAAGATGAGTTTATTTCAGAAGTGGCATCACCATTGAGAAGTTTCCTCTATTTTAAATCATAGAATCATCATAGAATGGTCTGGGTTGGAAGGGACCCCAAGGAGCACAGAGCTCCAACCCCCTGCCACAGGCAGGGACACCAACCTCAGGCCTGGAGCTACACAAGGTTGCCCAGGGCCCCAGCCAACCTGGCCTTCAACACCCCCAGACACGGGGCACCCACCCCCTCTCTGGGCAGCCCCTTCCAGCCCCTCACCACTCTCTCTGCACAGAACTTCCCCCCAATCTCTCCTCTCCCCCTTCCCTCCTCCAGCTTCACTCCAGCCCCCTTGTCCTGCCAGGCTCTGCCCTTGAACAAGCTGATTCCCCTCCTGTGTCTCTGCTCCCTTCAGGCACTGGCAGGCTGCAATGAGGTCCCCCCACAGCCTTCTCTGCTCCAGGCTGACCCAGCCCAGCTCCCTCAGCCTCATACCTCTGGAGAAGAAAGGTTTGGTTGCACCTAGAACAGAAAGGATTTGCTGAGCTGTTGGAAATCAAAGGTGACATGAAATAGGAGGGAATCAAGGTCTGAGTTCCTGAGGTGCTTTTTGCTTCATAAAAAGTCACAGGTAAAAGATGCATTGCCCTCAACATGGCCAGCATAAATGATTTGTGAGCACAACAGTGGCTTTCTACAAAGACTTCTAAATTACTTCCTTCTTTCTCACACTTAGGTGTTGCACAAGTAAACAGTATTCACCTTTAAGAACAAAGATGTGATTGCCTGGCTCTCCCTGTCGGATGACGTAGCTCCCTTGCTGGAAAGTCCTCTCATACATACATTCCACCATGTCTCGGATCTGGTGAGGCTCCAGTCTCTTCAAGAACTGGTTTTTATTCAGGGCATCCGTGATAAGCTTCTTCTCACTGGTTTAAATTGAAATACAATAAAAGAAAAGACAATAAAAGAAAGTTTAAAAGATCCAGGGAGATTGGGGTATATTATACACCAGGCATTCAATCCTCTCAAGATGCTTCCTCATGTTTCTAATACTCACTGACCAGTACCACTGGCAAATCATAGAATCCCAGCCTGGTCTGGGTTGGGAGGGACCCCCTCAAGGAGCACAGAGCTCCAACCCCCTGCCACAGGCAGGGACACCAACCTCAGGCCTGGAGCTACACAAGGTTGCCCAGGGCCCCAGCCAACCTGGCCTTCAACACCCCTAGACACAATGGGGCACCCACCCCCTCTCTGGGCAGCCCCTTCCAGCCCCTCCCCACTCTCTCTGCAAAGAACTTCCCCCCAGTCTCTCCTCTAACCCTTCCCTCCTCCAGTTTCACTCCAGCCCTGAACAAAATGAATTACAGCATGATTGCCTGACAACAACCCAGCCATCCAGCTGACCAGGTTTGCAAGATACTTCCCTTACTGAGCTTGATCTAGAATTATATAGACATGGAAGTGATTTCCTGCCTGGAGGAAGACATGTGCTGGACATGTGGTAGCGACCAGAGACCACATTCTGGATCTAATAAGGCTTTGGCCCAAAAAGCAGAGTTGATTGCTCTAATTAGAGCTCTGGGAACAAGCACTGGGAAAAGGAGCTGGTATTTACACAGGTTCAAAACATGCATTTGGGGTTGTTCGTGCTCATGGAGCAATCTGGAAAGGAAAAGGACCTTGAATTCACCAGGAACCCCTGTTAAATATGGAATGGAGAGTATGAAATGGCTACAAGCTGTATTACAGCTGACAAACATTGCAGTCACTCACTGCCAGGCACACCAGAAAGGGAATAAATCAGAGAGCTGGGAACAGCTGCAAAGGAAGCAGCCCTCAGAAGACTGGATCTGAAAAGGAAGATCAATTAGCTGAATAAAAACTGGAAAAGGATGGTGTGAGACACCTTTAAAACAATTCCTAATCCCCAAAAGGAATTCATGCTGAGGAAATGACACCAATAAACACATGCAGGTTCTGATGCACTAGCCCTTGCTGCTAAAAATGTGACACAGGATTGAAAATAAGAAGTGTTGCTGATATAGCACTAAAAAAGTCCACTGTTTTGTGCTCATAATCTAAATGTGGGGAAAGGAAACAAAAAACAAATCATAGGGGGAAATATAAACCAAGTGATTATAACAGATGGAAGTTTTAGAGTTGCCTAGATGTAGCCTGCATAGATATTTGTTAGTAGATAACTTTTCTGGTTGGCCTGAAGCTTTCCCCCATTGGACCATTAAGGTAAGAGAAGTAATGAAGGTAATATTAAAATAAGTCCTAGATTGGGTGTCCCAGAAGAAATCTCTTACCTCCCTTCATAGCAGAAGTGGCACGGGGAAGATAAAAGACAAACCTGAAAATAAAGTAGGATCTCCACGTTCCATAGAGACCTCATTCTAGTAGGAAAGTAGAAAGAATGAATCAGATCAAATGCACCTTAAAGGCCAGGAAATTGCTGAAGAATACTCAATTTCTTTTGAATGTTTTCTTTTCTTCATTATCTAGGTATTTAAATCAGAACACCATTGCCATTGGACACCCCTGTTCATCCCTTTCAGCTGGAAGACCTTGCTTGTGTTCAGATTTGGAAGGAAAGAGCCTGATGATGAGACAAACGCCTCAATCTCATGTTCTAGGTGTGCAAGGTGGAAGCAAGACTTGTTGAAAAATGAGGTCCTGATCAGTCTCAAAGGGGGAAAACTGTTACAGCAAAATCAAAGGGAGCATACAAACAGGAGGGCTATCAACTTTTTAAAAGGGCAGAGACTCTCCCCTCTGGAGAGAGGCTGAGGGAGCTGGGCTGGCTCAGCCTGGAGCAGAGAAGGCTGTGGGGGGACCTCATTGCAGCCTGCCAGTGCCTGAAGGGAGCAGAGACACAGGAGGGGAATCAGCTTGTTCAAGGGCAGAGCCTGGCAGGACAAGGGGGTGGAGTGAAGCTGGAGGAGGGAAGGGGGAGAGGAGAGATTGGGGGGAAGTTCTGTGCAGAGAGAGTGGTGAGGGGCTGGAAGGGGCTGCCCAGAGAGGGGGTGGGTGCCCCATCGTGTCTGGGGGTGTTGAAGGCCAGGTTGGCTGGGGCCCTGGGCACCCTTGTGTAGCTCCAGGCCTGAGGTTGGTGTCCCTGCCTGTGGCAGGGGGTTGGAGCTCTGTGTGCCCTGTGACACCCAAACCTGTACATCTCCTGCAGTGATAAATACATACACACCAGTTGCACAGACAAGAACACCCCATCTGAGGTGCTGCTGGAAGAGTTGAGGAGTTGCATTGTGAGAAGATGGAAAAATCAATCATGGATGAACCCAGTAATAATTACTAACCAACAGAGACAAAGCTGGCTGTGTGTGTATATATATACTGGGCAATCTATGAGTTCTGATTGACTTGCATACGTTCTGGGTCAAGGGCTTCTTATAAAGCACTGCCTTGAATCCCTGCCAGAAATGAATCCAATCAAACAACTGCTGCACTGATGGAGCTTTTATGGAATCTACCAGGTAGTTTTTCCTTTACTGCTGAAGCCACTGCATTTAAGTCCCTGTGTTCCTAACATGCACGCCTAAGGAAGCCGCACAGCAAAACAAACACCCCAACAGCTTTCTGAGGCATTTAAGGCATGCTCTTGCTGATAATCATGAAACAATGTGAGGTTATCATCTAAACTAGGTTATGTAGGAAGATCTCCTGAGGAAAATCCAGGAAGGAGCAAAGCAGTTTGGGCAAGTAAGCAGGCTTGCAACATTTCGCTGCCACCCAGAGCCCTGGCCAGGCTGGAGAGCTGGGCAGGGAGAGACCAGATGGGATTCAACAACAGCAAGTGGAGAGTCTGGCACCTGGGGAGGAACAACCACATGGATCAGGACAGGCTGGGGTGACCTGCTGGAGAAGAGCTCTGTGGAGAAGGACCTGGGGGTCCTGGTGGGTGACAGGGTGGCCATGAGGCAGCAGTGTGCCCTGGGGCTGAGAGAGACAATGGGATCCTGGGGGCATCAGGAGGAGTGTGGGCAGCAGGTCACAGGAGGGGATCCTCCCCCTCTGCTCTGCCCTGGCCAGGCCCCACCTGGAGTGTTGTGTCCAGTGCTGGGCTCCTTGGGACAAACCAGCCAGGGATCTCCTGGAGAGAGTCCAGAGGAGGCTGAGGAGGGGATGAAGGGCCTGGAGCATCTCCCCTGCCAGGAAAGGCTGAGGGAGCTGGGGCTGTTGAGCCTGGAGAGAAGAGACTGAGAGGGAATCTGATCACTGGGGATCAATAGCTGAAGGCTGGGACACAGGGGGACATGGGCAGCCTCTTCTCAGTGTCTGTGGGGACAGGACAAGGGGCCATGGGCTCAAGTTGGAGCCCAGGGAGTTCCACCCCAATGTGGGGCAGAACTTCTTGCCAGTGAGGGTGAGGGAGCCCTGGGACAGGCTGCCCAGGGGGTGTGGAGTCTCCTTCTCTGGAGAGATTCCAGCCCCATCTGGATGCCTGTCTGTGCAGTATGAGCTGGGGAGCTGCTTTGGCAGGGGGGTTGGACCCCATGAGCTCTTGAGGTCCCTTCCAACCCCTACAGCTCTGTGATTCTGTGATTTCCAGCCATGTCATGACTGAAGAGTAGTGAGATGAGGCAAGAAAAATAACATCAAGTAGCTATGGTGAGGATTGTGTTTAGAAGTAGGGATCATAACTGAGCTACTGCTGAAAGCAAGAGGGTTATTAGAATAGAAGCTTTTAACTTCATTTTCTGCAAAAAACAACCTTGCTTATTTAATTCACCCTGGCCTGCATCATGCAAACAACCCTGCAATAAAATACAGCAGTGGCTCATAAGCTGGTACTTAAAAGGAGCATTAAAGCTTCCAGAAGTACAGGGTAGGAGGCTGTATTGCTTTCAGAAAGTGCAGTTGACCACAGAGAGAAGGACACATGAGCATCATAACCATGGCTCTGGGATCAGCTGCTTGCAGGACTTTTATCTTTCCATCTTTCCTAAATTTCTAATCATATTCTTGGCAGATAATAGTAGCAGCACTTCTAACTCTGCTAAATCCTATGAACTGCAGTCTGTTGCTCTGAAGAGATAGGGTGGTGTGGGGTTGCTTGCAAGCTTTATGATGCCACTTGGTTTTAAGTCAAGTTGAGCTTTGCTTAGACCTCCTGGGTGACTCTTCTTAGTCCTGAGTACAGAGGATTAGGCCCCATCTGGAGTCCTGTGTCCAGGTCTGGGGCCCCCAATGCAAGAGAGAACACCCACAGCATTTTCCTTTCAAACATTCTCTCTCTTTATCAGGGACCTGGAGTTATTTGAGAGCCAAATTCCAAACCCTTGGGGATGAGATGTTCTCTAGACACCTGCCCATGCCCTCCCAGATGCCATCCCACCTCTGGCTGTCCAACAGATCTCTGGGTGATGATCTTAAAACAACTGTTTGCAACCTCAACCAAGACCTGGAGCACACTGAGGAGACCTGGCACTGAGAGAGTGCTGGCCTGAGCAGCCCAAGGGGATTCAGAATTCTCAAAAGCTGCCTGAAGAGAAGGTCTCCCCTCAGCCTCCTCTTCTCCAGGCTCAACACCCCCAGCTCCCTCAGCTGCTCCTCAGAGGATTTGCCCTCCAGCCCCTTCCCCAGCCTGGTTGCCCTTCTCTGGACACACTCCAGCACCTCCATGTGCTTCTTGCAGTGAGGGGCCCAGAACTGGACCCAGTACTGGAGGTGCAGCCTCCCCAAAATCAATTCTGGGAGATGTCTAGTGTACAGGATGCTACACAAACACCAGCTGAAGCTGATGCCCACCAATGTTATGATGTCATAAGATGACGTCACGCAGCACAGCAAAGTGAGAATCCAGAGTCCTCTCACAGAATCCCAGCCTGGTCTGGGTTGGGAGGGACCCCAAGGAGCACAGAGCTCCAACCCCCTGCCACAGGCAGGGACACCAACCTCAGGCCTGGAGCTACACAAGGTTGCCCAGGGCCCCAGCCAACCTGGCCTTCAACACCCCCAGACACGATGGGGCACCCACCCCCTCTCTGGGCAGCCCCTTCCAGCCCCTCACCACTCTCTCTGCACAGAACTTCCCCCCAATCTCTCCTCTCACCCTTCCCTCCTCCAGCTTCACTCCAGCCCCCTTGTCCTGCCAGTCTCTGCCCTTGAACAAGCCGATTCCCCTCCTGCTTAGACAAACAGCACCCTAAGGAACACACACAGCATGTAGGGACCTGTGACCAGTGACACCTCCTAGCACTAGATAATCAAACAAATAACAAGTTCCACTTCACTCTCAAATGCCTTCCCCAAAGAACAATAATTAGCAGACAGGCAAATCCAGGTTTAATGACCATTGTGGAAGCCAAGAATTAAAATTAAAATTCAACAACATGCAAACACCAAAGAAAAGGTACCCACAGGAACACAGAAAAGCTGAGCATGGTGGGGAAGAGGGGGAACAGTACACTTTTACTGCCATCACAGTGCAGACTTAAGCAGTCTGATGTTTCCACAGGGGTAAATATCAGAATAAATTTAGGAATGGTGCCTTCTAAGTTGTTATGAATCTATGGGAGCCTTAGCAGAAAGAATATTACAATCTCTGAGCCAGACTCTAAAGATGAAAGGAAGAAAAAGGAAGAGGAATTCTCCTTTATCCTGCTATGGTACACTAAATCTTTCAGAAAAACAAGAAAACAAAGCTGGTACAGAACAAAAAAAAGGGGTTTAGAAGCGCTGAGCAACTTCAGAAGGAAAACGTCTAGTTCTGTTGTTATTGCATGAACAACATTATGCTTAGATTATTAAATCTGCAATATTTGTTTCTGCTTTGAATGACAAAGTCTGTGCTGCACTTATCTAATCAACTGGCCCTTCTCTTTGCTTCCCCCCTTGGTGTTCTTATGACTCTGGCTCAGAAAACACCCTGAAAAACTGCCTGGTGGACTGCAGTACCTCTCTGCTCTGCCCTGGGAGGCCCCAGCTGGATCCTGTGTCCAGAGCTGGGGCCCCCAATGCAAGAGAGATGTGGGGCTGTTGGAGAGGGGTCAGAGGAGCCACGGAGATGCTCAGAGGGCTGGAGCAGCTCCCCTCTGGAGAGAGGCTGAGGGAGCTGGGCTGGCTCAGCCTGGAGCAGAGGAGGCTGTGGGGGGACCTCATTGCAGCCTGCCAGTGCCTGAAGGGAGCAGAGACACAGGAGGGGAATCAGCTTGTTCAAGGGCAGAGCCTGGCAGGACAAGGGGGCTGGAGTGAAGCTGGAGGAGGGAAGGGTGAGAGGAGAGATTGGGGGGAAGTTCTGTGCAGAGAGAGTGGTGAGGGGCTGGAAGGGGCTGCCCAGAGAGGGGGTGGGTGCCCCATCGTGTCTGGGGGTGTTGAAGGCCAGGTTGGCTGGGGCCCTGGGCAACCCTGTGTAGCTCCAGGCCTGAGGTTGGTGTCCCTGCCTGTGGCAGGGGGTTGGAGCTCTGTGCTCCTTGGGGTCCCTCCCAACCCAGACCAGTTTGTGATTCTATGAAATGGAAACGCTCAGGTTATGTCTACACTGCAAGATAAAAGAGGGTGTGAGGTATATTTATGGATACCAGTCTCATACCTCTGTTCACAAGGTCAGCCACGACCACAGATATTTCTGGCTCCTGCCAAGGCTAGAGGTATAACTGGATTCAAAGAGGAACAAGTAAAATTAGGCTCCTACACCATGACTGGAGGGTGGGAGGAAGCTGCTAAGAGGATAACCACCCCAGTAAAAAAAAATTCCTATTTCACACTGGACTGAGTCCAAATTTGGGTGACAAACTGTTCAGAGGTCAGAATCAGTGTCCACATTGCATTTGGGAGAGGTGAGCAGGAGCCACCTGCTCCATCCCAAGCCATCTATGCTGCAGGAATAAGAATCCTGAAGTCATGTAGAAGGCATCCAGCCTTCTGCTCATCGGTGCTCTGGAGTTATAGCTTAACCTGCAAGCACTGGGCAAAGCCAGGTGTGAGGAGAGGTTCAGGTTCTGCTTAGCTGGCAGTAGAGTTAAATCCCAGAGATACTATAAGAGTCTCCTCAACCAAAATGCAGAGTGGAGCCATCACTCTTCATCTGAAGCCTGTGGGACACAGATGGCTCTTGGTTGAAGTTACACACAAACTCAGCCAGCCCCCAACTACTACATGATGAAGCCTGTCTAAATAGGGGTAATTTTAATCTTGATTTATCAGGAGAGGAGGATAACGTTGTGATAACAGTGATACCCTTGCAACCCCAGCATATAAACCCCCTGGGATGAACTCACCTGGAATCCTTGTGGACTCTTGCTTTCTCAAAGGAAAAGGTAGCTTGCCTGTTCAAATCATACAGGCGTGTTGTTGGCTCTGCAGATACACCTTCCTTGGCTCCTCTCCTCCTGTCAGCAGAGACCTGAGCCTTTGAGGCCACTTTGAATGGAGAAAGCTGGAGAGAGTGCTCCCCTTGAGTGCTAACCACATCCTGCAGCTTGTTCAGCTGTACACACTTGCTCTGAAGCTCCTTGGTGAGCTCTGCTATGACCTTACTCTTCAGAGCCAGCTGCTCCTGAAGCTCAGCAACACGACTTTGACCCTCTTGCAACTCTTGATCTTTCCTCTTCAGCTCCTTTTCCAGTTCAAGCACCCTGCTGCAAAGAACATCAGCTTGCCCATTGGTCACACTGAAGCCAAGACCTGGGTCCTTCAAAAACCTGTGGTTGCCAGCACAGCTGAGGGAGAGGTTTGCTACGTGTCTATCTGGCCACCTCAGGTGCTTGGGTTTCACTGATCCATTCCCCATTTTGTCCAGACACCTAGTTGAGAAAATAAATTTGAACTTTTATTTCATTATCCAAGAAGAAGAAGAAGAAAGAAAATTAAAATCTTTGAATGGTAAGTAATGGATTTAGTATTTAACTAGCAGATAAACTTGAGATACTCAACTAGAGTTGGTTGCTTTCATCCTTTCTGGTCCTGCAAGTTAAAGGAGCAAAGGACAGGTCTGCTGCTTGCATGAAGAATCATGTGATTTGTGCCTTCCAGTATAAACCCAGGGATAGCAAAATGAGGAAGAGCCAGCATCAGAAAGACTTCTCTCTATTAATCTTCTCTAGATTATTTAGTAAATGTCTGTCCTTCCTCTCTGCCCAAACGTATTCCTGAATTCACAGAATCCTCAGGTGGGAAAAGCCCTTTGAGATAATGGAGCTCAACCATCCCTGTCCTGTGCTGACCCAGATCTCTCAGCACCTCATCTCCCCTCTGTTAAACACCCCCAGGGGTGGGGACTCAGCCCCCTCCCTGGGCAGCCTGTGCCATGGCCCCACAACTCTGCCAGGGAAGAACTTTGCCCTCCCAGCTGAGCTGCCCCTGCCCTGGCACAGCTTGAGCCCATTGCCCCTCGTCCCATCTCCTGTCCCCTGGCTGAAGAGACCATCCCCCACCTCTCTGCACCCTCCTGGCAGGGCAGGGGAGGTGGATGGGGAGAAGGTCTCCCCTCAGCCTCCTCTTCTCCAGGCTCAACACCCCCAGCTCCCTCAGCTGCTCCTCAGAGGATTTGCCCTCCAGCCCCTTCCCCAGCCTGGTTGCCCTTCTCTGGACACACTCCAGCACCTCCATGTCCTTCTTGTATTCTCAAATCAGAAGTGTCCCACGTGTCACTGCAGGCAGCTTACCCAAAGATCTCAGCCCTGTGTGCAACCATATTTTAAAAAAAACCCAAACAACAAACCAACCTCCAACCTGAAGGAAATGTTGGGCTATAGAGAGTACAGAAGGAGATCACAGGGAATTCCTCATCCCACGCAGCAGGGTGGCAGCCTCTGCTGCCAAATGCAGTGGCAGTCACCACAGTTTCAAACAAAGGATCTCAGAGATGCTTTTAAATCTCCTTCACAACAGGATAGTGATTGCCCCGGGGCACAGAAAAGCCCTGCTGTTTAGATTGCATCCAGAAATAGAGCAGGTTTACTGCATAAAGAGGTGATGATTAAAGTTCATAATCTAACCACCGCACTAACAGTAGGAACTTCTGTCTTCCAGGTGTTTATGCACAGATTCACAGAGTGGTGGGGGTTGGAGGGGCCTCTGGGGATCCCCCAGCCCCACCCCTGCCAGAGCAGGGTCCCCTCCAGCAGGCTGCACAGGACAGTGCCCAGGATCAGGGGGTTGGGATGTCTCCAGAGATGGAGACTCCCCAACCTCTCTGGGCAGCCTGGCCCAGGGCTCTGCCACCCTCCCAGCACACAAGTTCCTCCTCAGGGTTAGGTGGGACTGCCTCTGCTCCAGTCTGTGCCCATAGCCCCTTGTCCTGTCCCTGGGCACCCCTGAGCACAGCCTGACCCCTCCTCCTGAGCCCACCCCTCAGGGGTGTCTCAGCACTGAGCAGATCCCCCTCAGGCTCCTCTTCTCCAGGCTGAGCAGCCCCGAGTCCCTCAGCATCTCTGTGCCAGAGAGATGTTCTGGTCCCCTCAGCATCTCTGTAACCCTTTGCTGTCCCCTCTCCAGGAGCTTCCTTGTCCTTCCTGCCCCAGGGAGCCCAGCCCCACACACTCCATTCCCAATGAGGCCTCCCCAGGGCAGAGCAGAGGGGCAGGAGAACCTCCCTGCCCTGCTGCCCACACTTCTCTCAATACACCCAGGATGCCATTGGCTTTCTTGGCCACGGGGCACATCGCTGGTCATGGCCAACCTGTTGCCCACCAGCACTCCCAGAGCTTTCTCCACAGCCCTGCCTCCCAGCAGGTCACCCCTAACCTGTGCAGGTGCCGGGGGTTGTTCCTCCCTGGGTGCAGGACCTCATGCATGAGCTCATAAGATCACTCCCTGCCCAGCTCTCCACATCTCCCTCCATGGCAGCACGGCCTTTCAGCCTGTCCACCACTCCTCCCAGCTTGGTACCATCAGCAAACTGGCTGAGGGTACACTCCATCCCTTCACCCAACATCCTTCAATCCAATCAATCATCACCCTACAATGGAACAAGCATCCGAATCCAACAGATCTCTGTTTCCACATGACAGCCTTCATCAGCTCCTGCTGTAGGGAACTCAGGGCTAAGAGCACAGCAGAAACATGAGCAGGCTGACAGGCAACTCAGTGTCACAGCAGCTAACGGGGTGTTTCTAACACGAACCCTAAAACCTTGAGCCTCCAAAGTTTGCCCAGTCTTTACCTGTAAGTAATGAGGGGGAAAGGAATAAACAGAGGTTACTCTGTGGTTACTACGTGGCACCTCAGGACCTCTTCTGAGGGGTCTCCCACTGCCAGAGACGTGGCCACCGACTGGGCTGACTCAAACCCACCCGAGGGAGAGGAGGATGCTCCGGCTGCAAGGGATGCAGCGCACGCTGAGCATCCTCTGGGTACCAGAGCTGCCGGGCCAGCAGCACCGCCGACCCCGCGCCCCACCGGAGCCCGGCTGCATCCCCGGAGAGGCTGCGGCATCTCCAGGCTCCCTGGCCTCCCTTGATCCCTCCCGGATCCCGGTGCGGCGGGGCTGCACTCACCTGCGCGCTGGGCCCGGGGAGCCGGGGCGGGACGGGGCCGGGGGGGCGGCAGGGACCGGCGGATGGATGGATGGATGGATGGACGGATGGATGCTCCCGCGCTCGGAGCGGGGACGGGGAAGGAGGGAGGGAGGGAGGAAACGCCGCTACCCGCCTCGCCAGGCCGGGAGGTGCCGCGGGGGCGGGCGGGGGGCGGCCGCAGAGATGCCCGTCCCTCCCTCCATCCATCCCTCCATCCCTCCCTCCCTCCCCCGGCGGTGCGGGGGCCGCCGGAGCGGTGGCTCGGCTCAGCACGGCGGCCGATGCTCTATCCCAGCCGGGCAGGGTCGGGGGCCGCTGCGGGGGGAGAGGCAGGGCCCAGCTCGGGCCACGCTGATGAGTGTTTGCCCCGCTCGCTCTTCCCTCACCCCTGGGGAGGTGCTGGCACCCTTGCCGGGCACACAGCAGGGGTCCTGCAGCCTCTGAAGCTGATCCTGAAGCATCCCTGCAGAGCCCTCCGGAAAAGCAGCTTCTCACGCCCCAGGAGCTGTCCTCGCTGAGGCTGGAGCACCGCAGCTTGCCCTGGGATGGAGCACTGCCTCTCTGCTCAGCAGATTTCACACGGGCTGCTCTCTCCAGGCACCTGTCTTCATGGTGACTCCAAGTAGAATGCTTCAAAGCAAGGGCTGCTCGACCCAACCAGCCTGCCAAAGCATCAGTGAAAAGGTTTTACAGCATCCAGAGCTGTGTGCACACCTGTCCTACCGTGCCTGTCAAGCAGACTTGGGATAACCCCAACCTGTAGCCTTTGGGGTGTCCTCTCCAGTGTTTAACTCTACACTTCAAAGAATCACAGCATCACAGAGTGTCAGGAGCTGGAAGGAACCTCAAAGCTCATCCAGTGCCACCCCCTGCCAGAGCAGGATCACCCAGACTAAATCCCACAGGAACACATCCAGGTGGGTTTGGATGCCTCCAGAGAAGGAGACTCCCCAGCCTCTCTGGGCAGCCTGTCCCAGGGCTCCCTCACCCTCACAGGGACAAAGTTCCTCCTGATGTTCCCATGTTCCCTCCTCTGCTCCAGCTGCACCCGCTGCCCCTTGTCCTGTGGCTGCCACCCCTGAGCAGAGCCTGGCTCCAGCTCCTGACTCTCCCCCTGCACATACTGACAGACAGTGATGAGGCCACCCCTCAGCCTCCTCTTCTCCAGGCTGAAGGGGCCCAGCTCCCTCAGCCTCTCCTCACCAGGAAGGGGTCCCACTCCCTCCATCACCTTGGTGGCCCTGGCTGTGTCCCTGTGGGATTCAGTCTGGGTGACCCTGCTCTGGCAGGCAGGTTGGACTGGATGATCTCCAGAGGTCCCTTCCAATCCTGGTCATTCTGTGACTCTGTGCTGGGAGTATAGTCCTGGTCTGTAAAACAAGAGCTCGACAAGAGAGGCCTGAGGAGCATCCCTGCTTCAAGGATATCCAGGCCTGGCAAGAAGCCCTTCCAGGTCCCTTTGCCCACCCCCTCCCTGCCACTTTGGCCTCTTTCCCACCCCTCTTCTCTGGGCACACTTGTTCTCTGCTCAGTGTGGACATCTAATGGTCGAGCCGGTGATGGCAGCTGCACAAGGGAAGCTGAACAAGGGATGCAGCGTCGTTTTCCTCACACCTTGGCCCTATGGTAGGAGAACTAAACTCTGCTGTGCAGCAAGGATCTCTTTTCCTTTTCTCTGCCCCTCTACCTTGCTGATGATTTCCTCCCCTCCTCAAGCCTCAGGCCCTCTCTGGTCCTGGGTGTTTAGAGGAAAGCCTGGGCTCTGCACCCAACAGACTGCAGATGACTTCTGGAAACGTGCCCAGAGAGGCAGAGAGGAGGCTCTTTCAGCATGAGATTCCATCTGCAGAGCAAGCAATACCTCCCCTCCTGAGCAATGGCAGCTACATAGATGCTCCATAGCACAAAAACCAGCATCAGTCAGTCCTGGCTGGTGCAGACAACATTTTATGGGTCCTTCTGACAGCCAGGAGGAGCTGGCAGCAGGCAGCATCTCCAGACAGTGTGTGCGACCCTCCTGCACCACCTCCACCTGCCTGCAGTCCCCTTCTTGGATGTATTTTGCATTTCCCAGTACAGGCTTTCTACAGGAAAGGAGGGAGGGGGTAGCTGCCTTTCCTGCAGTTTTAGGATGTCTGTTCCATCTTTGCTGGCTGCTGGGCACCTCTCAGCTCTGGAACAATCTGTTGCTCAGGAAATCCCATCGCTCCAGGCAAACTGAGGCACCTCCAGCAAATGACCTGAGAAGGGAGAACAGCTCTGCTCTAACCTGGACCTATACTTTGCCCATTAACAAGGAGGTGGGTGAGGGGGGGAGCATGGATAAACAGTCAGGATGAAAACCCAGTGATGAATTATTCTAATAATATTCCTAATCCAAGGAAGCATTCAGGAGGACTGCATCAACAGAGAGCAGCTCTTGAGTGCTCCAAGCAAAAGCCATTAAATCAGCAATCAAGGCATCAATTACTCACTGTTTCCACGGGAGGGCTGCTCCTGAGGGAGCTGCTTCTGGGACACTTCCACCACCAGCCTCCTTAAGGAATATTTTTAGAGCTGCTCTACCAGAGGACAGCTGCCTTTGCACTGTGACAACAAACAGGGACACATCTCATCTGCAGGGGGTATCACTGTTCAATATCCTGTGTAAAGAAGGAGCCTGAGGAGCCCCAGGATAGTGCCATAGAAAATGCCCTGTGTAGAGTTGGGTACCCTGTCCTAGGGACCCTGCTTTGGCAGAGGGTTGGACTCGATGGGCTCTGGGAGGGCCCTTCCAACCCCTGGGATTCTGTATGCCTGGAGTCACTCAAGCTCCACCTGAGACGTAAACATAGTCTAGAAATGGCCTAAGAGTGGAGGGATGTTAGAGAAACCAATGCAAACAAGTCAGCAATATACCATCATGAATCATTTCTGAGACCAGCTGATGGGCTGAGCATCTCTTCTTCCCCCACAGGGACACCTTGGGTGAGACCTGAGGACTTAGTTATCCTAGGAAACTTAAGTCCTTTATGTTGTTACATTACTCAAGTAGTTCTACGTGCTTCTGTGTGTAGTTTTCTGCTGGTTCATGCTGCACATGCTGTTGTGGCCAGCAGCCCCAAAGAACCTGCACTCGGGTGCCTCGATAAGCTGCACCATGCACTAGTCCAGCTCTGAGAGTTCTTCCTGAACTCAACCAAACTCTGTGCTAGCTCGCTGAACACAGCTACACTGCAGGTGCCTTGCACTATTTGTGCATCTGTAATGGTGACAATTCAGTATATTGAACACCACTGGACTTACAGTGCTGAATTGGGGTTCACTCAGAGCCTAAGCCCAGCCACTCCCAGCCCCTCTGATAAGTGAGGGCAAGCTGGAACACAAAGAGGTTTGTTTTCTGCCAAATTCAGAACAGGGTGCTCAGGGAGGTTGTGAAAGCCCCATCCCTGGAGGTGTTCAAGGCCAGGTTGGATGGGGCTTTGGGCACCCTGGGCTGGTGTGGGGTGTCCTTGCCCATGGCAAGGGGTTGGAACCAGGTGATCTTTGAGGTCTCTTCCAACCCAAAGCATTCTATGATTCTAAATTCCTTTACCCATTATCTGTCACACTGAATCTCATTTCCTTTACTCCAAAGAAGCCAACTTTCCCATTACACAACAGGCTGTGGTGTGCCACCTGAACTGCTGCTTGGTTTTACCTTTATTCCAGTTACAAGGTACCTGTGTCAGGGGAAAAAGCTCAGAAATATGAAACTGTATAACAAATAAGCCCCAGTAAAGTTAATTATGATGCTTAATTCTCATCAGCTTCACACCACTGCCTCAGTTTCCTGGAAGAGATCCACCTTTCAAGGCACATGAACATCCTCCCACAGAAAGCTCCACCGTATTCCAGGGAGGGGAAAACCTGCACAGTTAATTTTCTATTATCACTGCTACTGACTTGCTGGCACCTTAAATGTTCCCAGACTGCTCTCAGAATCTAAACCATGCAGCTCTTCAAACATCTCAGGGAGCAGCTTGTTTTGCAGAAATCAAAAGGCGTAACTCCTGGCAAAATCCAACCCATTAGCAATGCAGATAGCATCGCACAGCATACCACTGAGTTTCCTGAGCTGCTGAAGTGCCTTTCATAGCTAAATTGGATGTTTTCATGGGTGACTATTAAGCGTGATGGAAGATGTAAATGAGGCTTTTAATCTTAGCTTGGCATGACAGGGCAAAGAAAGGCATTCTTGGAGATAAGCAGCACTGCTGATCACAGCATCGCGGAATCGTAGGGGTGGGAAGGGCCCTGCAGAGCCCATGGGGTCCAACACCCTGTCAAAGCAGGGTCCCTAGGACAGGGCAGGGCTGGAATCTCTCCAGAGAAGGAGACTCCACACCCCCTGGGCAGCCTGTCCCAGGGCTCCCTCACCCTCACTGGCAAGAAGTTCTGCCCCACATTGGGGGGGAACTCCCTGTGCTCCAACTTGAGCCCATGGCCCCTTGTCCTGTCCCCACAGCCACTGAGCAGAGGCTGCCCATGGCCCCCTGTGTCCCAGCCTTCAGCTATTGATCCCCAGTGATCAGATCCCCTCTCAGTCTCTTCTCTCCAGGCTGAACAGCCCCAGCTCCCTCAGCCTTTCCTGGCAGGGGAGATGCTCCAGGCCCTTCATCCCCTCCTCAGCCTCCTCTGGACTCTCTCCAGGAGATCCCTGGCTGGTTTGTCCCAGGGAGCCCAGCACTGGGCACAACACTCCAGGTGGGGCCTGGCCAGGGCAGAGCAGAGGGGGAGGATCCCCTCCTGTGACCTGCTGCCCACACTCCTCCTGATGCCCCCAGGATCCCATTGTCTCTCTCAGCCCCAGGGCACACTGCTGGCTCATGGCCACCCTGTCACCCCCCAGCACCCCCAGGTCCTTCTCCACAGAGCTCCTCTCCAGCAGCTCCCCCCCAGCCTGTCCTGATTCCAGCAGTTATCCCTTCCCAGGTGCCAGACTCTCCACTTGCTTTTATTGAACCTCACCTGGTCTCTCCCTGCCCAGCTCTCCAGCCTGGCCAGGGCTCTGGCCTCCCAAAATGATGCACGTGAAGGAACAACTCTGGGCTGGAGACTGTGCCTACACCAGCTCTGACACATCAAACTGTCTCACATGGTTCATACTGCCTCTCCCTTTGCAGTCTGGGCCTGAGCTGAAGCACCAAGGACTGCACATGGGGTCAAAGAGAGACGTCACCACACAACCTCTCAGCACCCCAGGCAGCACGGAGGTTAGAGGGAGATGGTGAGGGGGTGGGAATGCTGACCTGCCTCTCCTCACAATTGTTCTTCCAGAACAATTCTGGGAATCTCATGTGCTTCCCTGATGAAGTTCCTCCTCTCACACTGAGAAAGGCTGCGTGCAAAAGCTCTCACCAGGAGCTGGGTTGGAACAATCCATTTATGAGGTTACACACCAGGCTCCCTGGCAGTTCATTTTCTTAGGTGGAGTAGCCACAGATGGTATGGAGAAGCATCCAACACAGCACTGCCAAAGCCTCATGGTCTGCCTGCTCAGACCTGACCCAGACTGGCCAGAACCCTGCGTGGCTACCAACGAATCTGGATTTATTTGGTTTATATCACAAGAGGGCACCCTCAGCCCGACACAGTAAGCTTCCCAAGCTGAAAACAGGGAAGACCTTGGGCTGGAAGGGGCTTAGAGGGAGAGGGACACCAAAAGCAGCACCAGAGGGGAACAGGCAGTGGCACCTGTGCTGGCAGGGACCTCTTCTCAGCCGGCTGAGATCAATAGTCACTCCCCCTGCGTGATCCCTGAAGGAAGAGGACACCTCCAGTTCTAAAAAATGGATTTCAAAGCAGTAGGTTGGAAAAGCCCTTTGAGCCCCTGGAGTCCAACCATCCCTGTCCTGTGCTGACCCAGATCTCTCAGCACCTCATCTCCCCTCTGTTAAACACCCCCAGGGGTGGGGACTCAGCCCCCTCCCTGGGCAGCCTGTGCCACAGCCCCACAACTCTGCCAGGGAAGAACTTTGCCCTCCCAGCTGAGCTGACCCTGCCCTCTGCTTTCTTCCCTGATGATGAGGTCCAAGGCTCCCTGCAAGAACTGCTCCTGAAATGTTCCATTCAGGACTGCAAGCACACGTTGCTGGGTCATGCAGAGCTTCTTGTCCATCAGCACCCCCAAGCCCTTCTCCTCAGGGCTGCTCTCCATCCATTCCCTGCCCAGCCTGGAGCTGTGCTTGGGATTGCCCCTGCCCACGTACAGGAGCTTGTGCTTGGCCTTGTTGCCTATCACATGGTTCTCTCAGGCCCATGCAGCTTCTGGCTCCAACGCCTCGCATGCTGCACAGCGAGCTCAGGGCATACTCTGCCCATCATCCCTCTGCTCCCCACCAGACTGTGACTGCCTGACCATCCACCCACCTCCCTGCAGGCAGGGCTGACCCTGTGGGACACAGGACAGCAGCAAAGTGGTGTGCACAGGGCAAGAGGGGTCTCCATCAGGCAGGGATGGGAGAGGGGGACACTGTGCCCGGGGCAGCGCTGGGCAGCCAGGACTCACCTGGGACAAGGGAGAATCAGGGGTTGTGGCTCACCAGCAAACCCCTCAGTGCCCTCTGGCAAGGATGCCTGAGGGTTCTCCAGGCAGGCTCCAGCACAGGTACTGCTGCCATGCCAGTTAGAGACAGCACTGGGATCCTCAGCAGGCATCCAGGCTTGTTCCTCCTGCTGGGGACACCATCACCTTCCCACCCATGCCAGGAGAGAGGAAGGCAGAGTGTGTCTGGGATGTGGTGATGACAGCCCCCATCCTGCTTCCATGCCCAGCAGGAGCAGGGTCTTGTCAGCCTCAAGTGTCAGCAAGGGGGCTGTGCTGACCTTCCACATCCAGGAGGTTTTGGCCAGGTGCCTGATCTGTTCCTCTCCTTAGGGCCCCACCAAGCTTCTCCCTGATGGTCAAGGGAAAGGGCTGGGGTTTTGATGGCCTCAGGCTGGCTCCTGGCTCTTTGCTTGTCTCTGCTTCAGTGGAGCAAGGGGGGAGCACATGAGGTAGTGGTGGGACATGATGCATCCTGGCCCTTCCCAGGGGTGTGAACTTGCCTGCAGGGATGCAGAGAGGGAAGGGACACATCCAAGAGGAGCAAAAGCATCTGTCAGCTGCCCCAGAGGTGATGCTGACATCCCACCCACCTCCCAAAGGAACCAGGACCATGCCACCCAAGGGGACCCAGATGTCCAGCTGGCCTCCACCCCCCATGGGACACATGGCCCAGGTCAGCCTGCTTGGTCCAAAGAACCATGGCCAAGGGGGCACCCAAAGGGACGTGTGCAGCCACTCACGTGGTTTGTTAATGACTACCTAATGACCTTGGGGGGGACTAGGACCTCCTGGACACCTGGCTCCCCACACACATCTGCTGGACCTTGCTCTTTGCCCTGCCCCTCCTCCTGGATCCTTGCCCATCCAGGCCAGTATAAAAGAGGCACAGAGGAGTGGGAGGGATTCCGGAGACCCTGAGGCCATAAGGGAAACTGAGGCACACACACACAGGTGCGGGTGAGGGACGCATAGGGGACCAAAGTATATGGGAGGGGACTGTGAGGAACCCAAGGGTCCAGTGGGGGAGGGAGGATATGTAGGGGATCCAGGTGCCAGAGAAAGGGGTGGATCTATGAGGGCTGAGGGGTCTGGGGCAGGAGGGGTTTCCATAGGGGACCCAGGCTCCTGAGGATTGCAGAGCTGCAGGGGACCCAGGTGTCCATGGGGTGTTCTGTAGGGGACCTGGGCATCCAGGTGGGATCTGCAGATGACCCAGGTGTACAGGAGTCCAAAGAGGGGGGTCCCTGTGCATTTAAAGGGGGTTTTTAAGGGACCTGGGTGCCTTGGAGGGGCAATTTGTAGGGGAGCATCCAGGGTGGGATTTCCAATGAGGGTGTCCAGAAGTCTAGATGTCCCTGACCCTGCTTTCCACAGGTGCTCATGGCGAGCTGGGCCCTATGCCTGGCCGTGGTGCTGGCAGTACTGGCAGGGGCGGTGGGCGACACTGGCTACACCAAGTTCCTGCGGCAGCACGTGGACTACCCCCGGACGACTACAATCACTGCACACCGCTACTGCGAGACCATGCTGGCACGCCGACGGGTGACAGCCCCCGGGCGGCCCTGCAAGCCCACCAACACCTTCGTCCACGCTCCAGCCAGCGAGCTGGTGAACACCTGCAGCCCCACGGCTGGGGAAGATGTGGTCCAAAGAACCCCAAGAGCCATGGACATCACGGTGTGCCGCGTGCGGGGGGGGAACACTCGCCCCCTTTGTAGCTACCGGATGCAGCAGCTGAGGCACCACGTGCTTGTCAACTGCCGTGGTGGGCTGCCCGTGCACCTCGCCGGCACCTCCGCGTCCCTCGGGGAGGACTGACCCGGGGAAGGCTGTGCCTGGGGGTGTGGGCTCTCCCTCCCATAGCTGGGGGCTACGTTAGGTCTTGCAATAAAGGAACTGCCACACATCTGGGCTCTAGAATCAGCTTCTTGGGGGGGGGGGGGACACGACACCCTGAGACCATACCCCTCTTTGGGTGGGAAGGAGCCTCCTTGGGTACCCCCAAACCTGGCTAAGGTGGATTTGGCCCCTCATGAGCCTCAAGCCCCTGGGTTTTTCCAGCCCCTGTGTGGCCCATCACCCCGCAGGGCTCTGGCCTCTCCTCTACCCCATAAATCCCCCCATGTTCCTTGATAGCCTCCTTCTCAAGGGCTGCACAGCTCCCCTGGGTGTACCTATAGCCCCCCAGGGTCCTCTGGTCCTGGGTTGCCTGTTGCCCTTCCCCTGGGGACACAAGAATCCCAGATGGTCACAGAGCTGCAGGGCACAGGCCGTGGTAGGGGGAGTGTTTTACCTTGGTGTGAAAGGGAAAGCACAAGGTACCCAAAACCAACCCTGCTCTGCTCCTACCAATGCCTCACGTTGCCCTTGGCTGGTGATTTCATTGGCCTTTCCATGCTGAAATCCCTTAGTTTTGCCTCCAATGAGGCACTGGACTATCTGGAAAGTATGTGTTGGTGGTATCAGGCCCAGGTTGCACTGCACAGGTCTGACACTGTGCCAAGAGGAGGAGAATTTCCCTTTCAATGCAAGACTTCTGGAAGAAAGAAATAAAATGAACAGAATAAAACCCCAGAATAAAGCTCCCACAGACCAGAAGTCTTAGAATCCCAGAATCCCAGCCTGGTCTGGGTTGGGAGGGACCCCAAGGGGCACAGAGCTCCAACCCCCTGCCACAGGCAGGGACACCAACCTCAGGCCTGGAGCTACACAAGGTTGTCCAGGGCCCCAGCCAACCTGGCCTTGAACTACCCCACCCAGACATGGGGCACCCACCCCCTCTCTGGGCAGCCCCTTCCACTCTCTCTGCACAGAACTTCCCCCCAATCTCTCCTCTCACCCTTCCCTCCTCCAGCTTCACTCCAGCCCCCTTGTCCTGCCAGTCTCTGCCCTTGAACAAGCTGATTCCCCTCCTGTGTCTCTGCTCCCTTCAGGCACTGGCAGGCTGCAATGAGGTCCCCCCACAGCCTTCTCTGCTCCAGGCTGACCCAGCCCAGCTCCCTCAGCCTCTCCTCAGAGGATTTACCCTCCAGCCCCTTCCCCAGCCTGGTCTCTCTTCTAAATGTCACAAAACCTTAGAAGGTACAAGAGGACCCATCTCCCTCCAGCCTTAGCCTCAATACTGAAAGGAGTTCCTAGTAAGACCCTGCCTTGAGAATAAATCACCTCTTCTGCCACTGCTGGCAGAGAGCTGATCCCTCACCTGCGCTGGGTTCAGCTGATGTGGCTGAGCTCAAGGGCAGAAGGGTCTTCCTGCAGGCAAAAAAGCAGCCTGCAGCAATTTCCCTTAATTTAATCTATTGCCAATTAACATACACACCTGTAAGCACTGATTTGGTTATTGAGAGGCAGAGAAGATACAAGAAATGACCTGTTCCCTTCCCCAGGCACAGGTCCCGACCTGTGACTGGGGTGATGGCTGCGCTATCCTTAATCTACTGGGATGCAGCAGGACAAAAAGGCCTTTGCCACAGGCAGCACTGGGCTGTTTCCAGCCAGCAGGCAGTGAACCTCTAACAGTATCAGGTAGCAAAAAGCTGGCATGTTCCTTCTCATTTAGGCCCTTTCGTGACCTGCCTCTCACAGCTGACTGTGTAGTTCCAAGGTTTGTAGTTGTTGCTGCCTTATCCCACTGTGGGGAGACAGCAACTATCATCTCTGGGATGTGGGTGGGAGCTAAGAATTTTTCCTAAGGTCACAGAGACAGAAGCTCAGGCCAGGCCTCCTGAACCCCATGTAAAGGCACCCCAGTGCGTGGGCTCTTCTCTAGAGGAAAGACAAACCATATCAGCCTGACTTTGTATTTCTTTCACAGACTTGTAGGGGTGGGAAGGGCCCCCCAGAGCCCATGGGGTCCAACCCCCTGCCAAAGCAGGGTCCCTAGGACAGGGCAGGGCTGGAATCTCTCCAGAGAAGGAGACTCCACACCCCCTGGGCAGCCTGTCCCAGGGCTCTTTGGGTTTTTCCTGATTTCAAGGCACGCCTTGCACCTTGCAGTGTGTACATCAGTACAGGTTCTTATCACAACAGGCAACCAAACTTGCTCCCATGACCACACCATGTTCCACCAAGAAAGCAACTACAAGCTTCCTGGCTACCAGCTCAAAGCTCCTCTCTGAGTCCTACCTGCTGGTATTCCATGCCCAGGGTTTGCCCTGACAGGGGTCAATCTGCTTTTCTCACCTACTGTGTTACCAGACAATTAAATCCTTTAGCTAGGAACTGGGCCGTTGCTTGAGCAGTGTGTGGAAGTACAGCAAATACCAGCTCTCTGGCGTGCTCCCTGGAAGATCAGCCTGCCAGTGCCTGAAGGGAGCAGAGACACAGGAGGGGAATCAGCTTGTTCAAGGGCAGAGACTGGCAGGACAAGGGGGCTGGGGTGAAGGAGGGAAGGGGAGAGGAGAGATTGGGGGGAAGCTCTTTGCAGAGAGAGTGGTGAGGAGCTGGAAGGGGCTGCCCAGAGAGGGGGTGGGTGCCCCATCATCCCTGGGGGTGTTGAAGGCCAGGTTGGCTGGGGCCCTGGGCACCCTTGTGTAGCTCCAGGCCTGAGGTTGGTGTCCCTGCCTGTGGCAGGGGGTTGGAGCTCTGTGCTCCTTGGGGTCCCTTCCAACCCAGCCCAGTCTGGGATTCTGTGATTCTATGATCATGCTGATGGTGTAGAACGAGAGGCACGAGTGGGGTGTTAACCTTCCCAGTGCCACCGTGGAAATTCAGTCCTACTTCTGGAAAAGCAATGAGATTCTCACAGCACCACAGCAGTGACTGGCTCAGGCCAGCACCACAAGGGCCTTCAGAAATATTGACTCAGCAAAGTCAACACCGGGCTCCATGGATTATGGCAGAAGGAGTCCTGTGAAACCAGGCTGCTTCATGCCATGTATGCCAAAATTGGCATGGAAAAAGCTTCTCCCCAGTGCTATCGCTCACTCCTAATGTACATCTGCCATAAATACAGCAAACCACAGACAACCTGCCACAAATGCAGCAAAGCACAATTTCTCAGAAGCCTTTGCTCTAAAAATAGACCCATAAGGGTTTGAGCTCCCTGGGGCAAACCAGCCAGGGATCTCCTGGAGAGAGTCCAGAGGAGGCTGCGAAGGGGATGAAGGGCCTGGAGCATCTCCCCTGCCAGGAAAGGCTGAGGGAGCTGGGGCTGTTCAGCCTGGAGAGAAGAGACTGAGAGGGGATCTGATCACTGGGGATCAATAGCTGAAGGCTGGGACACAGGGGGCCATGGGCAGCCTCTTCTCAGTGTCTGTGGGGACAGGACAAGGGGCCATGGGCTCAAGTTGGAGCCCAGGGAGTTCCCCCCCAATGTGGGGCAGAACTTCTTGCCAGTGAGGGTGAGGGAGCCCTGGGACAGGCTGCCCAGGGGGTGTGGAGTCTCCTTCTCTGGAGAGATTCCAGCCCTGCCCTGTCCTAGGGACCCTGCTTTGGCAGGGGGTTGGATTGATGGGCTCTGGAGGGCCCTTCCCACCCCTACAGCTCTGTGATTCTGTTTGGTTCCCCACCTTCTTCTACCCAAACAACCCCTCAAAAGAATGGGATAGGCTTCCCAACACAGCAATGGCTTGAAAAGCTCCATTGAGAACAGAAACATTCACAAAAAAGAGACCTGATAGATTTTTTAACACAAAAAACTGTCCTTTTTAATGAGCACAGATACTCCTGTGACTTCAGGCATTTTTCATTGAAAACAAGACTAATTGAAATATTTTAAAGCATCCATTGGAGGAAAGGGGAAAAACCTGACTTCTTCTATCCCTCCTTCTGTGTTATTCTTTTTCTTCCAGGAGGAAATTCTGGAGTATTCCTCTTCACAGTCACACTGTTCACATGCCTCAAGTAAAGCAAATATCAGCTGAGGTTTTTTTTTAAAAACTCCATGAGATTTCCGTCTGAATTTCCCTGGTTTTTCTTAGCTGTATAAACCAGAATCCAATCCCACAGACCAATTTTCTGGGGCTTTTTTGGTCTGTTTAGCATGAAACTCTGCTGGTGGCATGATGAGAGTATATGGCATTATGATCTGGCTTCATGTCACCCTAAAGGTGACTCTTCAAATCACCTTTCCAGTCTGGCCCAGAAGAGGACTGTTTACTTTCTCATATGACATATTTTTGAATGAATGTGTGGTTTAAGGAATACAAATGTTTGGGGAGAATAGAGCTATTCCTTTGTCTCTGATTGCCTGGAGGGATGGGACGAGGGGTGATGGGGTTAAACTGGAAAAGGGGAGATTTAGGTTGGCAAAAGTTCACTCTGCAGGTGGTGAGCCCCTGGCCCAGGGTGCCCTGAGAGGTGGGGGAGGCCCCATCCCTGGAGACATTCAAGGTCAGGCTGGATGAGGCTCTGAGTGCCCTGCTCTAGTGAAGATGTCCCTGTTCACTGCAAGGTGGGACTGGGTGGGCTCTGAAGGTCCCTCCCAACCCAACCCATTCTATGATTCTATGATAAACACAAAGGCCCTGTGGCTTGGTCTGGGTGGTGGGGCTGAGGGGCTGACCCACCCTCCTTTGGCACTGAGTAGCAGCAGAACCCATCCTCTCTGTCACCAAGGGTTTAAATACTGGGACATCCCCATAACAAATGAGGCCAGAGTGGGACCAGAGCTGGGAAGAAGCCACAGCTTTCTGTGAGGGACTGAGCTGAGAGGCTGCAAAGAGAAAGGACCAAGCCTCTGGAGTACCTGGGGATTTTACTCTGAGGCACATCCCAGCACAGCCCAGGGCAGCTCTTAAAAAGGCCCCTTATCTCTGCAGCTCGCTCCAGCTGCCTTCCCAGTATGTGGTAATGGCCCAGGCAGCTGGCAGAGCAAATAACCAACCCCAGCTTTTTCCATCCACACACAAACCTTGGGGTAAAGGTGCTTTAAGGAGCCAGCACTGATGGATGCACAAAGCATGCTCCTCTTCCTGCAGATACCTCTGTTTCCTTGGCTCTGCTCTAGTTTTGTTTGAAGTCCTGTGGTATATAAAGAGGAGCCAGAACAAGCCTTGGCTCAGTCCTTTCTTCAGGCATCAGAGGCAGCTGAAGAAGCAAGGAGCTCGATGTGCTGGGCAGACCTGCTTGTCCTTCTTCCCACAGCCCCATACCGGCTGGTGGCTTTCTCTGGTGCTGCTCTCTTCCATCATCTCTGTGCTTCAGGATGCCTCTCTCTGACTGCCCGGTATGTGGTCATCACCCCACCATGCCTAGGGGTGTTTTTGGGGGGGTTCTCCTGGCCAGATGTGCAGTGGGACACATGGTAACAAGTCCCCACTGACTCGGGTAAGGATGTTTCTATGGCTTGAATGTGAGCTGTCCCTGGCTCCCCCAGGGAAGGGGTCCCATCCCCGAGCTGGGCTGAGGGCAAGAAGCGTCTGGCCGCTGCGCTCAGTGCCCTGCTCTGCCTGGGCTGGGCTGTGTGCAGCCAGGAGTGGCACTGATGGGCCTGGGGGGCCCTGACAGCTCAGGGCTTCTGGGATTCTATGATTCTCTGCAGTGGGGGCAAATGAAGGTTGTTAAGGACAAATCAGACCCTCCAGTGTTGTGAGGGATGGGTTTAGGGGTGAACCAGGATGGTACATGGGCAAGGGGAACCAGGCAGGGAATGGGGACTGTCTCTGGTGTGACAGCTAGCAATATCTGCCCAAATCATGATGAAATCATCCCCCCTTTCCTGCTTGCAGCCATGAGTGCCCTGGTGAATCCTCAGCCCCATAAGAGGCCAAAGGTGACCATGGAGGCTGCAGTACCCAGACTGAGCCCCATTATCAACACTCTGGCAGGAGTTTCAAACCCCGCTTTCCCTAAAATGCAGCCAAAGGGCATCTGATCTCTTCTAGGTACATATTCCTCCTTGCTGGAGGATGTCTCCTTGCTGGCACAGCCATGGGCAGCTACGCTGTATTGCTCCTCATCCCTGCTGCTGTCTCCGTGCTCATCCTCCTCTTCGCCAGCTCAGCTTGTGCCCACACCTGGGTCTTTGCCTTCCTGATGTCCTGGCAGACACTGTGCCATCTGGGGCTGAGCAGCCAGGAGCTGGACCCACAGGATGCCAGGTAATGCTCTGCCTCCTTCCCATGACTCCCCTTGGTGGGCTGGGGACCCTCTGTGTCATTTTGTGAGGGGGGGTGGGGGCGAGCTGCACGGGCTGACTGTTCCACAGCCTCCCCGCCATCCACATCCCAGTGTGTGGGCAATGCTGTGGGCACGGCCCCACGCTCGGGATGTGGGGCAGCACATCTCCCACATGTGGCCTTGTCCCCGTGCCCCCAGCACTGCCTTTGAGGGACACCCAGCAGTTCTCAGGTGCCTTCTCCTTCCAGGCCAGCCATCGCGCTCTCTGCAATCATGTTGCTGACCCAGAAGGCTACGTCTCTGGCCTTGGACATCCATGAAGGGCTCATGCCACCCCAGCTGGGTCAGGGGCTTTTTCAGTGTGCCCTGCCCCTCTGCAGCTACCTGCTCTTTTTCCCAGCCCTCCTTGGAGGTCCTCTGTGCTCCTTCAGCAGGTTTCAGGCTCAGGCTGAGTCCTTGGGGGCTCTCCCCAGCCCACTGAGGGCTGCCGGCCAGCGGTGCCTCTGTGCCCTGGCCCTCTGGGCTCTGCGTGCCGGGCTGGAGGGATGGTTGGCCAGCAGACAGGGCTGTGCTGGCCTGGGCTGCCTGCCCCACGCCTGGGCACAGGCCCTGCTCCTCAGGCTGGCCTACTATTGGCATTGGGTGCTGGATGAGGCCCTCCTCGAGGTGGCGGGATTCGGGCCAGGAGCAGGCCAGGGAGACCTTTCCGCCCAGGACCTGTGGACGCTGGAGACCACCCACCGCCTGGCCGTCTTCACCCGCACCTGGAACAAGACTACGTCCCGCTGGCTGAGGAGGCTCATCTTCCAGCGCTGCCCGACGCAGCCACTCCTAGCCACCTTCGCCTTCTCTGCCTGGTGGCACGGCCTCCGGCCTGGGCAGGTCTTTGGTTTCCTGTGCTGGGCTGTCATGGTGGAAGCAGATTACCGTATCCATCCCTTCCTCAGCTCCCGGGCCACCTCCCAGGGTGCGAAGCTCCTCTACAGAGGCACAACCTGGGTCTTCACGCAGCTCATCGTCGCCTACATCTTGGTGGCTGTGGAGGCTGAGAGCTTCTCCATGCTCTGCGTGCTCTGGACTTCCTACAGCAGCATCCTCCCTCTCTCCTACGGCCTTATGCTGCTGCTGCTGCTTGCCAAGAAGCTGAAGGAGAACTGAGCTTGCCCTGGGCTATCTTGTGTGGCTGGTGGGGCACCTCCCTGCACACGTGAGCACACAGTCAGAGAAGTGCCATTGGCCAAGCAATCTCATATAATGGCATCTCTGGAGAACCAGGTTGGCTTTTACTCCTGGGATATCCCCCATCTCTGAGGGGTGCTCTGAAGCAGGGAGACAAGGTTGCCAACACACCAGGCAAGAGGCCTTCTAGCAGCGCTACCTGCCCCATGTTTGTCTTGGGTCTTTGTGTCTCAGCCTCATCTCACCTGGGGAGCACACCACCTCCCCACCAGCCTCACCCGTGGTACAAATGCATCCATCAGCAACTGTGCCCAGCTCCTGGGAATGTGTCCTCCACGGGAATAGCACGGGAATAGCAGACCACCTTTCTCATGTGCATGGACCACTGGGAGCCTGGGAACAGGGGAAGGGGCTGGCAGTCTGTCTGGGGACACTGCAACACAACAAACACCCTTTCTTCACCCAGCAGTACCACCAAGAAGCATGGGTCTGTGCTGCTCCTCCAGTAATTGCTCCTCAGCACCGTCCCCACGGCATGTGGACCCCAAACTGGGTCCCAGTATAGACATCTCCTGCAGTCCCAGCTCTCCCCGAATGGGTGACATGCAGAGTCAGCTGTGTCCCCTGCCACATGGGGAACGGGATGATCCATCCCCTTTGCCATTCTTGCAGAGGATCCTGGGCATGGGGGCAAGAATTCCTGCTAGGAAAAGAGAGGCTGCTGCTCATGGCATGCTGAGGACAGCAGGGGCAAGGGGGAGCAGACTGAACTTGGCTGCAGTGTTCAACCAAGGCTGAGGTGTCACTTGCCCCACAACAGCTACACAGCAGAAACCTAACACACTTCTCCAGTTCATGCATTGGCCTGGGATCTAAAAGCCTGGGTCTGTTTAGGCTGGAGGAGAAGAAGCACAAGTTATCACAGGGGAAAACATCAGGAAAGGATGGAGCTAAGTGTCTCTCTATGTGAGAGCAAGAAGCGCCTCACCCAACCTCAAAATAATATAGCTGAAAATACTGCAGCACTGTTGCTGGCTTCTGGTGTGCTGAGCATCCTGCTGCAGGGCACCAGGACCAGCCTCAAGCACCCAAACTCAACAGAAAGCATTTTGGCCAGGTTGGCATCGCACGCCGTGCAGGCCCTGTGCCAGTACTTGTGCCAATGTTTGGCACCAAGCTGAAACTCAGCACCCAAAACAGATCCAACCTTGGTTTACACAAGCTGTTTGGATGCTTGGGCTACTTCAAGTCTTGCTAAGTACCCAAGCCAAGCTTTGCAAGCTGCTTGCCCCACATATGTCCCCACCACAGCCTGGATTTGTCACAGTCAGGCCCTGTCCTCCTTCAGTGCTGTCCTGCAGAGCCACCTCCAACTTGTTCCCTACACCCAAGCTAATAACTGAGCCATCTCTTCATCTTATCTCTGAAAAACATGCTGGGCTCCCCTTCAGGCAGGTTCTCCAGCTGTTCCATCACTCTGCTGGCCCATGTGAGACCACCAACAGCAAGCCAGGGCGCTGTGTCAAGGATGGCCCATGGGACAGTGGATCCCAAGCCAGAAGGCTCCTGCCACCTACATCGGAGGGATTTGGACCCAGAAGCCAGCTGCAAGAAAGCCAGTGCACAAAAAAAGTCCCTGAGGGCTGTGGTTGGAGCCATCCCACATTCTTTCAACAGGCAGGGACCTGCATGGCCTCCTCCCTAAGGGGAACAGGGGAAATTCATTGCAAATGGGTGCCCAGCCAAGGAACCATCCCCTCCCAGCAGCAGCAATCGTAGCCAAACAGATTAAAAAAATGAAGAAAATCCAGGTGAGAAGCCTGGAAAAGATTCACAGGAAGGAGACTGAGTGTCAAAAAACCCTAGGGAATTAAATTCCCCTCAAGAGAGCAGGCTGGATCTGGAGGTGAAGCAAGGCTGGAGGAAAGCACTCATGAATTTCTCCCCCATTTTGAGCTGGGACTGACACCTGGCTGATCTCATACTGGGCTCTCCCTGGTGTGTCCCAAGCCTATCCTTTCTCCAAGGGCTGCAGAACTGGTTCCAGGAGCAGGGCAGCTTATCTCTGCCTTGCTGTTGGGTGGAAGAGAGCAAAAGCAGCCCAGAACCTTTTGGAAAAGCAGGTTTCCTGAGCAGCAGCTCAGCTCTTCTACAGAGCTGGGGGGCTGCTATGTGTCAGGGAAAGGGGACAGAGGGAGCCAGGCCAGCTTCTCCCTCTTCCATCCCACTACTCTTGTGTTGCATCTATCAGAGAAGCATGTTTGCAGCACACCCAGCCCTCTGCCTTTCCAGTTCAAACACCAGCAGCAGAAAGATCCTCCCAGAACACAGGTTAGTGGCCCTGGCCAGCTCCTCTGTCAACAAAGGGGTTAAATAAACTCTAGACACCAGGGACAGGTGAATTACCAGGTGGAAGGAGGGAGCTGGAGAGATGGGGAAAGCAAAGTAACTTGGCCCTGACTTCACCCCCCTCAAGGCCTCAGAGGTGAAGTGGGGATTTTCCATTTCATTAACTTTACAAGGGGTAATTCCCAGAACCCAGCATCATCCTCATGAACAGACCCATCCTGGGCTCCCCTCTCACCCCTTCACAACCAAACAGCCTCTGTGACTGCACCACCAGAAAGGAAAGCCATGCTCTATTGGTACGGCAACCAGGTACAGGGGGTAAAATACAGCCCAGAGACAGAAACAAGCAATACTTTCTGCTTTTAAAGCCAGAAAAAGAAAAGAGAAAAAGATTTTTAAAAGGTTGCCAAAACCCACAAACATTGTGAATTTGAAAGCCCCTCCTCCCAGTTCTCCCTTGCAAAGGAGCTTTATGTGAACTGCTCCTGTTACCCAGGAGAAGCAGCCAACTGCTCATCCCTGCTGCCTGCTCTGGGGAGAGATGCTCTTCCTGGGTAAAGAGGCTCTGGATGCTCTGTGGAGGGTGGTAGGGGGGGGTGTCAAAAGCACCATCCCCCAGGCAAGGAAATCAACTTGAGTACATCACGCTCGTTAGAAACATGCACACACAGAGGCAGGGGTTTATTAATCCACAGACTTACCATACCAAAAAAATACCTGGGGTCCCCCCCCACCCCAAGCTGGCGGGGTGGAGGGGTAGGTTCCCAGCTTTGCCTGCTCACCAGTTCACAGTTCAGAGGGTACTAACCAAGTCTCGTGCACTCGGCTGGGAGCATGGGGCAGGAGAGGAACGCACAGGTGGAGCAGCTGAGGTTCAAACCACTCACATATAGTAACAGGGCTGGGTACCAAAAGCGTTTGGGGTACCCCAAAGGCTTTTGGGAGCCCTCAGCTGCCTCCGAGATGCACCCAAGGTCAGAGGAGCTGCAGCAGTTTTAACGTATGTGAGAGGGAGGCGGGCTCAGCAGACGCCAAGTACTGGCAGCACAGCCAGTCCTCCAGTTCAACGCTCCGCTCCGTGTCCACAGCCCTCTCTGCAAACTTCATCATGAGCAGGGCACGCTTCATGTCCACCCAGTTCTGAAGCACCCTGCGCAGGGCTTCCTCCTGGCCCAGGGGCTGCTCGGTGAGGTCCTTCCTAGGCCCCCAGAGCAGACACTGCAGCATCCTCTTGGCCTCGGTGATCCGCACGCGCTTGATGGGATCCGCTTCCAGCAGGAGGTGGGCCAGCTGCTGGAGCCCCCGGGAGTAGATGGACAAGCTGGGCAGAGCAGGGAGGTCCTCAGGGCTGTACTCCTGTTCCCTGAGGTGCACCTTCTCCTCGAAGGGGTTGGGCTGGTGCAGCAGCTCGTAGATGAGGATACCAGTCTGAAACTCATCAAACTTCTTGTACTGAGAAGCCGACACAATCTCCGGGGCCAGCCGGGCCTGACTCTTCTTCAGCTTGGAGTCTCCAGTTCCTGGCTTCTGTTTGGCTTTCATAAAATTGCTGATGATGAGGCGGGGCAAGTGTTTGTCATCTTTGGCTTTCACACAGCTCATGGGGGGCTTGCAAGGGACGAGCAGGAGGTTCTCCAGGCACAGGTCACGATGGATGATGCCGTGCTCCTTGAGGTGCTCCAGGCCGTTGCAGAGCTGGAGGAGCAAGAAGCACACCCGGCGTTCGTACTGCTCGGGCTTGGCTTGGTGCAGCACCACTGAGTCCCGCACGAAGTCGGCGGTGGTCTGGCTGGGCACCTCTCGGGTGATGACCACCACGCAGTCGTGCTCGCTGGCGGCGCGGGAGGGATGGAGGCCATCCCCAGGGATGCTCTTCCCACCGTCTGAAGCCAGCAGCATGCTGGAGGGAACAGAGGCCACAAAGTGCCCGCAGTCCTGCTGGATGTTGAAGTGGACCGGCACCGCTGGGCTGCAGTAGGAAGCAGCCACCTTGGTCTCCTGGGTTTTACAGATCTGTGAGGAGAGACCGAAAGGAGAGTCTCATCAGTCAGGGGCAGAGACCAGAGGTTCAGAGGTGGGTTCCTAAGCTGAGATTTACAGATATTAACAAAGACATTGGTAGAAGCAGGGTGCACACTGGTCACTGAAACACAGAGCTGTAGGGGCTGGAAGCGCCCTCCAGAGCCCATGGGGTCCAACCCCCTGCCAAAGCAGGGTCCCTAGGACAGGGCAGGGCTGGAATCTCTCCAGAGAAGGAGACTCCACACCCCCTGGGCAGCCTGTCCCAGGGCTCCCTCACCCTCACTGGCAAGAAGTTCTGCCCCACATTGGGGTGGAACTCCCTGGGCTCCAACTTGAGCCCATGGCCCCTTGTCCTGTCCCCACAGCCACTGAGAAGAGGCTGCCCATGTCCCCCTGTGTCCCAGCCTTCAGCTATTGATCCCCAGTGATCAGATCCCCTCTCAGTCTCTTCTCTGCAGGCTGAACAGCCCCAGCTCCCTCAGCCTTTCCTGGCAGGGGAGATGGCCCAGGCCCTTCATCCCCTTCGTAGCCCTTCTCTGGACTCTCTCCAGGAGATCCCTGGCTGGTTTGTCCCAGGGAGCCCAGCCCTGGGCACTACACTCCAGGTGGGGCCTGGCCAGGGCAGAGCAGAGGGGGAGGATCCCCTCCTGTGACCTGCTGCCCACACTCCTCTTGATGCCCCCCAGGATCCCATTGACCCTCTTACCCACCAGGGCACACTGCTGGCTCATGGGCACCCTGTCACCCACCAGGGCCCCCAGGAAGTCCCTTTAGTACACTAAAATGTCTCCCAGCTTGAGGATCTTTCTCATCTTGCAGCATTCCAACCTCAGAAACCAGGTGTCTGTGCCCTGTTTCCAAGCATGCTTCCTTCACCAGGCAACACTCCATGTGTGCAGGACAGGAGGTGGGTAGAAACACAGGGAACCTTTGCAGATTTTGTTTCATTGCCTAAAGAAGCAGCTTTTGCATCACAGACATCACCCCTGCAGCCCAGGAGATGTTTTGCAGGAGGGAAAGCAAAGCCTGCAGCAGAAGATGTGCTACCTCCATCCCTGGAGATGGTCAACACTTGCCTGGACAAGGCCCTGCGTTATGTGATGGGGCTTTGAAGGCAGCCTTGTTTGGAGCTGAAGGGTGGACAGAGACCTCCCACCAGTGTTCTTCTCACCTAATTCTCCTCTGATCCTGAGCCCCTTTCACATCCTTCTCAGCCACTCTGCTTCCTTGTGACTACTCTCAAGTCCCTGAACTAAGGGAAACACACAACCAACAGCACCAGAGAGAAAGCAGGAGCTAACAACAGGCTTAAAATTAGTAAGGGAACAGCCAACTAGAGGGTAAAAGCATGTTAAAATCCAGATTTTCCTTAAACCCACGTGACTTGCCTGAATTTTGTGTTGTATTTTAGCCAGATGACCGCACTAAAGACTAAAACCCAAGCCCAGGTTTATTATCAGAGTCTCCATTAGCTTATGGGGCCTTCTGGCATTTCTATTATACACAGGTCGTGGTGGGGGTTGGGTTCCCCCCCCCTCCCCCTATTTTATTTAGTGATGTATTTCTATCTCAGCCACAGGAATCAGCAACAGGCTGAAACTCAGCATGAAAGGCTCCAAAGCCTGAAGCGTGCCGCTGCCGGTCGCAGCACGCGTGCAAAATCGGACAAGAAATCAATTTTGCCCCCGAGTTAGAAGGAAGGGAAGAATAGAGAGGAGCTGGAGAGATGTGGGCTGCTTTTGTGTTCCTCCAGAAAGACTTGGAATCTAGGCATCGGCAGGTAATGCACTTAGATGAGATGATGCTGTAGGGATGGGGCATTTCAAATCCCTATTGTCCTCTCTTTCCTAAACAAAAATATCCCTCTCCTGCTGTGGCTGTGTGCTTATCGTGTGGAAGGCAAGCTTGGGAGAGCTAAGCAGCCTGCAGATGAAGGCAGTGGGGTACAGGAAGGTGTAGAAGGTCCCCAAAAGGCAGAGGAGGGTGTTCCAGCCCTCTGTGGAACAAGCCTTGCTTGTTCTTCCCCACATAGAATCCCAGGCTGGTCTGGGTTGGGGGGGACCCCAAGGAGCACAGAGCTCCAACCCCCTGCCACAGGCAGGGACACCAACCTCAGGCCTGGAGCTACACAAGGTTGCCCAGGGCCCCAGCCAACCTGGCCTTCAACATCCCCAGACACGGGGCACCCACCCCCTCTCTGGGCAGCCCCTTCCAGCCCCTCACCACTCTCTCTGCACAGAACTTCCCCCCAATCTCTCCTCTCACCCTTCCCTCCTCCAGCTTCACTCCAGCCCCCTTGTCCTGCCAGGCTCTGCCCTTGAACAAGCTGATTCCCCTCCTGTGTCTCTGCTCCCTTCAGGCACTGGCAGGCTGCAATGAGGTCCCCCCACAGCCTTCTCTGCTCCAGGCTGACCCAGCCCAGCTCCCTCAGCCTCTCTCCAGAGGGGAGCTGCTCCAGCCCTCTGAGCATCTCCGTGGCTCCTCTGACCCCTCTCCAACAGCCCCACATCCCTCTTGCATTGGGGGCCCCAGCTCTGGACACAGGATCCAGCTGGGGCCTCCCAGGGCAGAGAGGGACAATCCCCTCCCTGTCCCTGCTGCCACCCCTCTGCTGATGGAGCCCAGGATCCCATCACCCTGCCCAGCTGCAAGAGCACACTGCTGGCTCATGGGACGTTTCTCATCCCCCACATAGGGAAGATGTGGGGGGAGAAATTCCTACAAGAGAGGAGTCTCTGGAAAATAGAACTGCCACCAAACACAGCCAGGAGCACTTTCCCAGCCAGCCGTTCTTCGTGACTTTGGCTGCGCCAGCGGCATCCTCCATGCAACAGGCTCCAAGTAGGAGCCCCGGGCTGGCTTAGTCACGCATCTTTAGGTGGAGAAAGAAGCCAAGGCATGGAGCAGATCTTGGCTTAATTCCTCCAAAGCTGTTTCATGTAACCCTGGATCCTTCTAAGTGTTTGACGCGTGGCCGCGTCTGCCCATGCACAGCCCAGACTCTGGCTCCTGCAGCTCAGATTCTGGCTCCTTGGCTGGAGGAAAATCCTTGGCTGATCCTGAGCTCTCCAAGTCTAATTTTAACTTCATCTCCCATGTGAGAAAATCCCTAAGCCAGGAGGGACAGCTAGGCATCAGAGAGTCACAAGTCTTACAGGGACTCTCTGTTGTGGCTACCTAAAGGTGGGTGGCACGCAGGAGCTTTGCACGTTAACTCACACACGCGTGTAAACACACACACAACTTCACTTTACACTGGTGCACAGAATCATAGGGGTGGGAAGGGCCCTCCAGAGCCCATGGGGTCCAAACCCTGCCAAAGCAGGGTCCCTAGCACAGGGCAGGGCTGGAATCTCTCCAGAGAAGGAGACTCCACACCCCCTGGGCAGCCTGTCCCAGGGCTCCCTCACCCTCACTGGCAAGAAGTTCTGCCCCACATTGGGGTGGAACTCCCTGGGCTCCAACTTGAGCCCATGGCCCCTTGTCCTGTCCTCACAGACACTGAGAAGAGGCTGCCCATGTCCCCCTGTGTCCCAGCCTTCAGCTATTGATCCCCAGTGATCAGATCCCCTCTCAGTCTCTTCTCTGCAGGCTGAACAGCCCCAGCTCCCTCAGCCTTTCCTGGCAGGGGAGATGCTCCAGGCCCTTCATCCCCTTCGCAGCCTCCTCTGGACTCTCTCCAGGAGATCCCTGGCTGGTTTGTCCCAGGGAGCCCAGCACTGGTCCAGCCATAGAGCTGAGCCTCCAATCCCCACCTAACACAGCAGGCAGGAGCAGAGGTTTGCTCCTGAAAGAGGGAAGCACAGATTTCCAAGGAGCACACCGGCTCAGCACCAGGTCTCAGCTTTCCAAAGGAAAGTTGCAGTGGATTTAGGAGTCAGAGGCAAGAGAAGCTGCAGCTGAGTGCTCAACAAGGGGTATTTAGTGTAAGCCCTCATCTACCTCCTAGTTATTTACAGCCCCTCTGCCTGGCTGAGTGCGCTTCCTCTCGAATATCCACTGGCTTTAGAGCTGTCACTTAACTCCAGCATCCCCTCAGGGTTCATAACTGTGGAAACGATTCAGCACAGATTTGGGTTTTTTTAATTCTTTCTCTGGCTTAATGCATCTCTGACAGTGCTTTTTGGGGGAGTCACTTCAGGTTTTGAAAACAACCTGAAGAGTAAAAGGCAACGAGATGCCCTTAAGGTGAAGTCAGAGCAGAAATTAAAGGCTCTTTATTCAAGTAGTAACATGGGTCAGGAACCCCAAATCCGTGGGATGTGCATGGAAGTGGTTGGATAAGCTCACTCATCCAGGGTTCAAAGAGCTGAACTATTGCACCTCCAGGTTCCATTTCAAACACAGATTCCATAGTTACCAGAAAATCTTTCAGACCTGCCCTTCCACAGCGTGTCTAGGTCAGCCTTGCATTTAATTGAGATCCATCCTACCTTAACAACGCCTATGGTTTCCATAAGCACTCAGATGGTTTCTGGGTCAGACCTTCCACTTAAAAGGCAGGCAGAGACAAAAACACTGTCTTTTGAACAGCCTTTCATCAGCTTGTGCTGTCAAGAGGTGGATGCCTCCAAGCTTTACAACGCAGTATTGGCACAGACGCTTCTCAGAGAGCAACTGGTTGGGCTGCAGAACCTACGAGTGTGCAGCAATAAGCATCTGACTGGAGTTTGTTAGGAGGCTAAGTACTTCTCCAAATTATTCTTTGCAAGGGGTAGGGAAAAGTCCAGTGACAGGACAAGGGGCAGCGGGTGCAGCTGGAGCAGAGGAGGGAACATGGGAACATCAGGAGGAACTTTGTCCCTGTGAGGGTGAGGGAGCCCTGGGACAGGCTGCCCAGAGAGGCTGGGGAGTCTCCTTCTCTGGAGACACCCAAACCCACCTGGATGTGTCCCCTGGGTGACCCTGCTCTGGCAGGAGGGGTCCCTTCCAACCCCTACTATCCTGTGATGTGGTGAAGAGTGGCAATTTTGGACGGGGTTTTGTTGCCAAACTTCACTTGTGAGAAAGACAAGCAGAGAAACCAGGCAGCTGTGTGTTGATGTGCTTCTCAAAGGAGTACCACTAAGTCTGCTTCCCACCCTTCCTTTCAGATCCATACACCAGAAAGGGGGGGAAAAAAGCAGCTTAAAGGTTCAATCCCAGCTCTGCTACGGACCCCCACCACAGCCTTAGAGCCCACGGTGGTCCTCCTCACCCTCCCAACCAACTGGAAGATCATAGAATCATAGAATGGCATGGGTTGGAAGGGACCCCAAGGAGCACAGAGCTCCAAGCCCCTGCCACAGGCAGGGACACCAACCTCAGGCCTGGAGCTACACAAGGTTGCCCAGGGCCCCAGCCAACCTGGCCTTCAACACCCCCAGGGATGATGGGGCACCCACCCCCTCTCTGGGCAGCCCCTTCCAGCCCCTCACCACCCTTTCTGTAAAAAACTTCCTCCTAATATCCAATCTAAACCTTCATTCCTTCAGTTTTAATCCATCCCCCTTGTCCTGCCATTGTCTGTCCTTTTAAAAAGTTGAATCCTGTCCTGCTTATAAGCTTCCTTCAGGGATGGGAAGGCTGCAATGAGGTCCCCCCACAGCCTTCTCTGCTCCAGGCTGACCCAGCCCAGCTCCCTCAGCCTCTCTCCAGAGGGGAGCTGCTCCAGCCCTCTGAGCATCTCCGTGGCTCCTCTGACCCCTCTCCAACAGCCCCACATCTCTCTTGCATTGGGGGCCCCAGCTCTGGACACAGGATCCAGCTGGGGCTTCCCAGGGCAGAGCAGAGAGGGAGATAAGCCTGGGTACCTCCTGGGCACGGGCTTACCTTCACAGCGTAGGTGGTGGAAGGGTCCTTGGAGCAGGTGGCACAGTAATAGATGGCATCCCCCGAGTCGCAGCAGGGCTTGTTACACGCCAGCTTGAAGAGCGACCAGTTGTTCTCGCTGAAGTGCAGCTCGTTCTTCTGCTCCCTCATGAAGCAGTCCTCACACTTGGCAACCAGGCGGCGCAAGGACTCGGCGTAGAGGACCCCCAGCTTGGTGTACACCCCCTCCTTGCTGTCAATGTTGCTCAGGAGGTTGTGGAGCTGCAGGCTGGAGCCTGATGACACCTGGCTGGACACACTGAGCTGCGAGGAGGAAAGGGACTGGAAGTTTCGGCCTGGGACAGAAGTCCCTGTGCTCTTACCAGTAGTTGAGCCCCAGAAGCCATTCCCTTTGGAGCTTTTCTCCAGGGACTCAGAGGAGGAGAAGGCGTTGGGGCGGCCCCCCAGGCTGGCTGGGTAGGCAAAGGGAGACTCCCCTCGGAGGCAGAAATTGCTGTCGGAGTGGCTGACGTTCAGCCTGGGGCTGGCAGCACCGGCTGCTCGGCCTGAAGACGCCTGTCCCACAAAAAAGCCATCTGGGGAGGACACTGTTCTGCTCACAGTCTTCTTCTGGGGCAGAGGGGGTGGGCAGCTGGGGGCAGAGGAGGGACCATCCTCAGTGGAGGCTGGAAAGACTTGACTCTCAACTGGAGGAGGCGAGTGGTTCGGCTCAGACGAGTGCCCTAGGAGACAGTGAGACACAAGAAGATGCTATGAGTGGCTCTTGTGGTTGGGGAGCATGGGTCCCTCTCCGCATCCCTGCCACCCCCACAGGTAACATCTGCACTCAACAACAGTCCTCATCCATTCACATAGAATCACACAATCCCAGCCTGGGCTGGGTTGGGAGGGACCCCAAGGAGCACAGAGCTCCAACCCCCTGCCACAGGCAGGGACACCAACCTCAGGCCTGGAGCTACACAAGGGTGCCCAGGGCCCCAGCCAACCTGGCCTTCAACACCCCCAGGGATGATGGGGCACCCACCCCCTCTCTGGGCAGCCCCCTCCAGCCCCTCACCACTCTCTCTGCACAGAACTTCCCCCCAATCTCTCCTCTCACCCTTCCCTCCTCCAGCTTCACTCCAGCCCCCTTGTCCTGCCAGGCTCTGCCCTTGAACAAGCTGATTCCCCTCCTGTGTCTCTGCTCCCTTCAGGCACTGGCAGGCTGCAATGAGGTCCCCCCACAGCCTTCTCTGCTCCAGGCTGACCCAGCCCAGCTCCCTCAGCCTCTCTCCAGAGGGGAGCTGCTCCAGCCCTCTGAGCATCTCCGTGGCTCCTCTGACCCCTCTCCAACAGCCCCACATCTCTCTTGCATTGGGGGCCCCAGCTCTGGACACAGGATCCAGCTGGGGCCTCCCAGGGCAGAGCAGAGAGGGACAATCCCCTCCCTGCCCCTGCTGCCACCCCTCTGCTGATGGAGCCCAGGATCCCATCACCCTTCCCAGCTGCAGGAGCCACTGCTGGCTCCTGGGAAGCTTCTCACCCACCACATCTGCATAGCTCCCCTGAAAGGCTTCAGGATTCAATCCTCTTGAGCACAGCAGGTTTGCACTGCAGCCTGCAACCAGCCACCTAAAGAAACGCCTCTCCCATCCCAAAACCACTTCCCTGTGAACCACACAGGCAGGAGTAAAAAGCGAGTGGAGGGTAAATATTTAAGCTGTGATGTCATGCCCAGGGAGGTAAGAACGAATGAAGAACCTGGAAGTTGAGGACAGTCTCTTAAACCCAGCCTGCCCAGGAGCTGCCCCGGGTCCTTCAGCAGCGCCGCCTGATAAGGGGTGAGTGACTCACGCTGCACAGCTCTATGGGATCTACTAGAGCATCCCCAGGAGCTGACTGATCCCAGCTCTGCCTCACGCTGGGTAAGGGTCTCTGGGCAAGGACAGGGATTTTAGCAACTTCCATCACAGACTCACCAGGGTGGAAAAGCCCTTGAAGCCCCTGGAGTCCAACCATCCCTGTCCTGTGCTGACCCAGATCTCTCAGCACCTCATCTCCCCTCTGTTAAACACCCCCAGGGCTGGGGACTCAGCCCCCTCCCTGGGCAGCCTGTGCCACAGCCCCACAACTCTGCCAGGGAAGAACTTTGCCCTCCCAGCTGAGCTGCCCCTGCCCTGGCACAGCTTGAGCCCATTGCCCCTCGTCCCATCTCCTGTCCCCTGGCTGAAGAGACCATCCCCACCTCTCTGCACCCTCCTGGCAGGGCAGGGGAGGTGGATGGGGAGAAGGGCTCCCCTCAGCCTCCTCTTCTCCAGGCTCAACACCCCCAGCTCCCTCAGCTGCTCCTCAGAGGATTTGCACTCCAAATCCACAGAGGACTTGCTGTTGCTGGGCTGTTTGTGATCTCATGCAGCATATGAAGGATGAGGACAATTTGCTCTCCAATGGAGGTTTATCCAGGGAAGAGGAGAGCCATGGGATGAAGTCTTTTGGCACTTGACAAAAGGATAGAAGGAAAAGCCTATGATGCTGGCCTGACACTGCCACATTCGCCTTAAGTGCCTCAAGAGGCAGAGGGTAGGAGAAGTGGAACCGCAGGAACTAGGTGATCACAGCATCACAGAATTGTCAGGGTGGGAAGGGCCCTCCAGAGCCCACAACTCTGCCAGGGAAGAGCTTTTCCCTAACAGCTGATCTGACCCTGAAAAATAAAACCTGGCCTCTCCTTACCCTGGCCTGCCCACCAGCGTGCTGCCAGCCCAGCAGTAGCGTCGCCCCCTGAGCAGCTCCACGTGCCATCTGCACAGACTGGGATTCAGACTGGGATGACTAGCAGCTCGTTGCTGGTTTCCTAGCCTGGCCAGACTGGAGGCAGCTAACAGAGTTAGCTGATTTGGGATGATTTGTGGTTGAAATGAAGAGCGATGATTTCAGATCACAGAGACAGAAGGGATGAGGGGTCTGCAGAGGGGGCCAAAAGAGGAGACATATCTATTTTGGAGAACTTTCTATGCTACCAGAATGACAGGAGGGACTCTGGATAAACTTGAGCTCTGCTCATAATCCAAGTGTAGACCTTGAAAGGTGGGGTTTAGCTCCAAGCAACAATAGCAGGTAGCAGGATCTATTGCTTCCTTTGAATGCAGTTCCCAAAGCTGCAGAGGGGCAGCAGGCCATCCCTCTTCCTCTCAAGGCTGCTGGTGAGGCTGAAGCTGCCTGCAGGCACTTCCAAGCAGCGGCTTTCTTGCTGGCTCCACAGGAATGCCCCGGGGCACTATCATGTCAGCAGCAGCAGGCGCTTGTCCCAGTCACTCCTGACTCACCAGCTCTCACTAGTGACTCACCAGCTCTCACCTAAGCACAGGGGCTCAGATCCCTGAGCTCCTGTCCCAGCCTGTCCTGGTGTGTCACACACAGACCCAAAGCTGTACTGTGACACATCAGTCAGACTCACAGAACGCTTTGGGTTGGAGGGGACCTCAAAGCCCAGCTAGTCCCAACCCCCTGCCCTGGGCAGGGACACCTTCACCAGCCCTGGTTGCTCAAAGCCCCATCCAACCTGGCCTTGAACACCTCCAAAGATGGGGCTCCCACAGCCTCTCTGGTCACCCTGTGCCAGGGCCTCCCCACCCTCAGAGTAAAGAATTCCTTCCTCATGTCTGACCCAACCCTGCCCTGGTTCAGCTTGAACCATCACCCTGGGTCCTGTCCCTGCTCTCCCTGGGGACCAGCCCCTCTCCCTCCTTCCTGCAGGACCCCTTGAAGGATTGGTAGGCTCCAATTAGGTCCACCTAAGAGAAGAGAAAGTTCTGGGGAGACTTAATTACTCTCCAATCTCTGTTAGCTGCTGTTAGTTCACATGAAGCCAGGGCAGGTCCCCCCATTCTCAGCTACCAGAGCGGATGGTGGCACAATCTGTCTCCATCCCTCCCCACCAGTGTTTGGTAGCATCACATCCATTTTCATACTCCAGATGGGGCCTGACCAGGGCAGAGCAGAGGAGGAGGATCACCTCCTTTGTGGCTGCTCTCCAGTTAACTGGAGAGCCCATGGCTTACCAGAGATACATGCCCCAAGCTTTAACAGAAGCCCAGGCATCTGCATCACACCCCACCGTGTCCACAGGAAAAACCCCCTCCATTGAAAAATCCTGTGACAAGCCACAGGCTGGGATGGTTCAGCACAGCATCTCCTGTCATATCCAGGCCAGGGGGGACTTTGACAGAGGAGACAGCCAAGAGAAATCCTTCAGTGTGCAGCCCAGGAGCAGATCAGAGGCTTCTCTGCCAGGACACGCAGCCGAGTCCCACTTTGGAGAGACAAGATTTACTTGACAGAACAAACGGCAGTGCTGGAAGCTTTGGCAGCCAGTCCACATGCCTAGGCCACAGATGCCAAAGGCCTATTACCTTTTCTTCTCTTTTCTTCTCTCCTTTTTTCCATGTGCCACCAGGCTCTGCCCCAAGCATGACACCCCGAACAGCATTCTGCACCCCCAATGCCAAATCCTTCTGCCTGTCAAGGGCTTAAAAGCTTCCAGGCTTTGTATCTTAACATCTGACAGTGTAGCCAATTAGTCTGAGCTCACCTTGCTCACTGATTGACTGCAGAGCATCTTGCTTCTATCAGCAAGAGGAACTGCATTAAAGACTCACAGCATCACAGACTCGTAGGGGTTGGGAACTGTATTACAGACTCACAGACTCAGAGGGGTGGGAAGGGCCCTCCAGAGCCCATGGGGTCCAAACCCTGCCAAAGCAGGGTCCCTAGGACAGGGCAGGGCTGGAAGCTCTCCAGAGAAGGAGACTCCACACCCCCTGGGCAGCCTGTCCCAGGGCTCCCTCACCCTCACTGGCAAGAAGTTCTGCCCCACATTGGGGTGGAACTCCCTGGGCTCCAACTTGAGGCCATGGCCCCTTGTCCTGTCCCCACAGACACTGAGAAGAGGCTGCCCATGTCCCCCTGTGTCCCAGCCTTCAGCTATTGATCTCCATTGATCAGATCCCCTCTCAGTCTCTTCTCTCCAGGCTGAACAGCCCCAGCTCCCTCAGCCTTCCCTGGCAGGGGAGATGCTCCAGGCCCTTCATCCCCTCCTCAGCCTCCTCTGGACTCTCTCCAGGAGATCCCTGGCTGGTTTGTCCCAGGGAGCCCAGCACTGGACACAACACTCCAGGTGGGGCCTGGCCAGGGCAGAGCAGAGGGACTTCCAGATTAGTGATTTAAAAACTCCACTTTCCTGAGACAACTCGAATCAATCGCTCCCATTAGTGGAGGCAGAGAATCCCTCTTGTCCCCTGTCTCTTTGACAGCAAATTGTTTCTGTGCCCAGCAAGTAGATATCAAACATATGGGAGTTTTTCTTCCTCCTGTACAATTTCCTGGCACAGTCTCACTCCTCTCAGGCTCCAAGTTAGCGGTGGAAAATTAAGAGTTTCCAGAGCTCCAGCTCTTAATTTTATTGCTGCACGTTGTTGCTCTTGGAAAGACAGAACTTCCACACCACCAAAGCTGCTGTTGCAAAGGAAATACTTTCTGGGCTGCTGAACACGTTGGTGCGTGTCTGAGTTACGCACTGGTGAAAAAAGTGACTTCATAGTAAGGATGTTTTAAACTCACTCAAACGAGTGCAGGCAGATTTTTTTTTTTGCTCCTTGAAGAAATAACTGGGAACACAGTGAGAGGGAGAGATCAGCTCTAGTGTGAGACAGCTCCTGGCACACCTCAAATCCCAGAATCCCCATAGTGGAAAAGCCCTTGAAGACCCTGGAGTCCAACCACCCCTGTCCTGTGCTGACCCAGATCTCTCAGCACCTCATCTCCCCTCTGTTAAACACCCCCAGGGGTGGGGACTCAGCCCCCTCCCTGGGCAGCCTGTGCCACAGCCCCACAACTCTGCCAGGGAAGAACTTTGCCCTCCCAGCTGAGCTGCCCCTGCCCTGGCACAGCTTGAGCCCATTGCCCCTCGTCCCATCTCCTGTCCCCTGGCTGAAGAGACCATCCCCCACCTCTCTGCACCCTCCTGGCAGGGCAGGGGAGGTGGATGGGGAGAAGGGCTCCCCTCAGCCTCCTCTTCTCCAGGCTCAACACCCCCAGCTCCCTCAGCTGCTCCTCAGAGGATTTGCCCTCCAAATCCACAGAGGACTTTCTGTTGCTGGGCTGTTTGTGGTATCATGCAACATATGAAGGATGAGGACAATTTGCTCTCCAATGGAGGCTTTATCCAGGGAAGAGGAGAGCCATGGGATGAATTCTTTTGGCACTTGCCAAAAGGAAAGAAGGAAAAGCCTATGATGCTGGCCTGACACTGCCACATTCGCCTTAAGTGCCTCAAGAGGCAGAGGGTAGGAGAAGTGGAAGCACAGGAACTAGGTGATCACAGCATCACAGAATTGTCAGGGTGGGAAGGGCCCTCCAGAGTCCATGGGGTCCAACCCCCTGCCAAAGCAGGGTCCCTAGGACAGGGCAGGGCTGGAATCTCTCCAGAGAAGGAGACTCCACACCCCCTGGGCAGCCTGTCCCAGGGCTCCCTCACCCTCACTGGCAAGAAGTTCTGCCCCACATTGGGGTGGAACTCCCTGGGCTCCAACTTGAGCCCATGGCCCCTTGTCCTGTCCCCACAGACACTGAGAAGAGGCTGCCCATGTTCCCCTGTGTCCCAGCCTTCAGCTATTGATCCCCAGTGATCAGATCCCCTCTCAGTCTCTTCTCTGCAGGCTGAACAGCCCCAGCTCCCTCAGCCTTTCCTCCCAGGGGAGATGCTCCAGGCCCTCCATCCCCTTTGCAGCCTCCTCTGGACTCTCTCCAGGAGATCCCTGGCTGGTTTGTCCCAGGGAGCCCAGCACTGGGCACAACACTCCAGGTGGGGCCTGACCAGGGCAGAGCAGAGGGGGAGGATCCCCTCCTGTGACCTGCTGCCCACACTCCAGAGGAGCGTGATGGGACTTTGGTGATTCCTGCTCTGAAGATGCTGCTCCAACAGCAGGCCTCAGGATGGGCGTAACTCTTTCCTCAGGTCTGAAGCCGCCTGTCCCACACCCAAGGGTCACTTACGGCCATCACTGCCGGTCTGTGTGTCGGAGTCGAAGCTGTCGGTGGAGCCAGCAGTGAAGCTGACGTGGACGCTCCTGAAGGATGGGCTGAGGCTCTCAGCAGAGCTGTTGCTGGCCCTCTCCAACTCAGAGTGATTTGGGTTCATTTTCGGAGCATGCCTAGAGAGGGGGGAAGAGAAGAATCAGGAGAGGGATGGCTAAAGAGACCTGCAAAAGGAATCAAGCCCGCTCTTGCCGTAGCTTGGTCCCCACACAGCTATACAGACACAGCCTTTTACCACACCACAGTTCTTCATTCCTCTACATCTTCTTCTTTCTGCAGCACATGGGCATCACATCCCTCTGACACTGAGCAGGTTATAGCCTTGCAGCCCACATGCCAGCCCCCTTAACCCCATGTGAAACCAGTTGTGCTTAAGCAGAGAGAAGCACTAAGCCAGCAGCATCCATCCCCAGACTGCATCTCCTTTACCTAGCACATGTGCATCCTGGACCACATCCTACCTTTGCCACCATCACTAGAAAGCTGGGACCCACCACCAGCATTGTCCATCAGTAAAGTTCTTAAGGGAAAGGAGCAGCATCACTCCTCCCACTTTACAGACAGGCAGGTTGAGGGTGGGTATCAGAATTCCTTTGTGGCAGTGGCATAAGTGGAAGTCCATCCCTAGTAGCTGTTGTCTCCTCACACATTGACACCTTCCACAAGAAGCACCACCTCCACAGAAAACAAGAGCCTGTCAAGCTCAGGATCTACCATGAATGTTTCCACCCAAGGAGACCTGCAGCTTCCCACCCAGCTCCCATCTAAATAAATAAATAAGCAAGCCATAAACTGGGCTCGCAACCTGCTGGGTCACAGTTTAAGCACTCAGCTGTAGGCAAAGCAGGACTTTTTTTGCTCAGATCAAGACTTTCCCCCCACGTTTTCACCATTTCTTCTCCTCCTTGGAAAAAACAACAGGACCAGTTGGAATCAGGCAGCACATCAGAGCACAGCCCCAGAGCTCTGGTGCTGTTTGGACTCTGCCAGCTAGCAAACAAAGGTTATCGGTCTGCATTTTTTGAAGTAAAACTGCCAATCCACTGGTAAAATTCAACACAAGGAGGATTAGGAATGTAAAAAGGTTGGTGGAAGACTCCTAATATAAAGAAAAAGGATTTCCACCAGCTATCTCCCTGGAAGGAATCCGGCGTTTCCTAATCAGGCGGCTGCTGAGAAAGACAAACAAAAGCCGTGCGTGACCGTTTCCTCATGGCACCTTGTTCCCGTGCTTGGGATTCCTCCTCTTCCAAATTATCCCCCCCAAAAGCACAGCAGATGAAGCAGGGTGATTTTTTTTTTTGGAAGTGGAGGTTGAGGAAGGCTTCATTCCCCAGGCAGACAAAAGCACTTACTCCTGTGTCCACACCAGCACATGGAGAGCAGAGCGCGTGAGAAGCCCGGAAGAAACTTCTGCCAGACTTCCTCATTTGCCTGAGCAGCCCTTGGGCTAAAAATACCCCGTGGCTGATGAAAGTACAGCTCTTATAAAAAAAAAAGAACCAGCTCAGGTATAGCTCAGCAGAGGCACGTTGGCCTCGTAGCACCGATGACTTGACCGCAACGAGCCTTTTAGGGCGATTCACAGCGTTTCGCGATGCACCACCCCAAGTCCAAATAGAGAGATAGACAGATAGACAGACAGATAGACAGACAGAGAGGATTTTAGTTCCACTACAGAATCACAAGGTTGGAAAAGACCTTTAAGCTCATCAAGTCCAGATAGACAGACAGTGAGACAGACGTAGAGGATTTTAGTTCCACTACAGCATCACAAGGTTGGAAAAGCTCATCAAGTCCAACCATTCCTGTCCTATGCTAAACCATATCCCTAAGCACATCATCTACCCTTTTTCTTAAGTACATCCAGGGGTGGTGACTCAGCCCCCCCTCCCTGGGCAGCCTGTTCCACAGCCCCACAACTCTTTCAGTAAAGAATCTTTTTCCTAATATCTAATCTGAAGCTGAACCTGCAATTAAGGCTGTTGAATGCAACCAACTGGTCTTAATTCATTTTATAAAATTGTTATGAAGATATATCTTTATCCTGTAGCTCTCTCAGATGTTTAACTTTGAGTTATTTTGGGGAGGGGGGGATGGGGGGGAAGACCCACATGGGTGTGCACCCCACACGAGTCCACTCTCTGACCCGTCAAGAACCAAATCCGTAAGAAAAGAAGATGGTTTCACAAGACACCCAGCCCTTGTTTCACGCAGCTGAGAGGTTTTTCTAACTCATTCCTCCCCCAACACCCCCACTTCGCCCCCAAAACAACCCCCCTCCTCATCCTTTCCCCCATGAAAAGTCAGTGCGTTTCAGCTTCCTTCCCATCGCCACCGCAAACCCGCCGAGCTGCCTTACCATTCCCGCACTCAGAGGGAGAGAGATGGGACTTTGCTCAGCGGGGTCCAAGGTCCACTGTACACCAACCACACCTATTCCTCTGAGCAACCTGGGAGCAACGCGGCGGCTGCCAGAAGAACCCCACTGGCTGCTGCCTTTGCTCAGGCTGGGTGAAGTCAGATGTACAGAGAGCCCCCGCGTTTCCTCTCCGCACCGCTGTGACTCGGTGTGAGAGGCAGTTCCTGAGCAGGCCCGCTGAAATAGAGATTGTTTGCTGCTTAAACGACATCCTGCTCTTGTTTTAGATGGTAGAGCTGGGCCAGCTAATCCTGCCTGGAAACACCGCTGCTTCACAGCTCCCTCTTTTCCTGTGAGCGGCCTGCTCCCATTGAAACGCCGTCCGCTCTACCAGAGGATGCCTGAAAACACTCACTGGGGTCAAACTCTGCTGGTTTAGAAAAATTCCAGCCCAAGAGCTGAATAACCCATCGTTGCCACAACCTGCTGGGATCCCAGCTTAGAAGCCCAGAAGCCCCTGAGCTGTCAGGTCCCCCCAGGCCCATCAGTGCCACTCCTGGCTGCACACAGCCCAGCCCAGGCAGAGCAGGGCACTGAGCGCAGCGGCCAGACGCTTCTTGCCCTCAGCCCAGCTCGGGGCTGGGACCCCTTCCCTGGGGAGCCTGTGCCAGCGCCCGACCCCCCTCTCAGCACAGACCCTCTTCTGACACCCAGCCTGACCCTCCCCTGGCCCAGCTTCACGCCGGCCCCTCGGGTTCCAGCCCTGGGCCCCAAAGAGAGGAGAGAGCTGGGCGCTGCCCCTTGGCTCCCCTGGGCAGGCAGCCACAGGCCGGGGGGAGGCCTCCCCTCAGCCTCCTCTGCTCCAGGCTGGGCAAAGTAGCCCAAGCTCAGGTCAGGATGATGAGGGGGGATGGAAGTCTCCTGGCCCTGGTAGCTCTGACCCAGCTCTGGGACAGAGCCCACCATCAGCCCACACCAGTGGGACAGCAGCATCTCCCCAGGGTCTCAGGCACACTGGTCTACCTGTGCTGGGAGGATGTGCTGGGAGGATGTTAGGGGCCTTCCACCTAGTGACACAAAACATATATAGATCCAAACCAGATGCTTCTTGCCCTCAGCCCAGCTCGAGGCTGGGACCCCTTCCCTGGGGAGCCTGTGCCAGCGCCCGACCCCCCTCTCAGCACAGGACATCTCCCTAACACCTACCCTAAACTTCCCCCATAGCTTCTAGCTACGTTAGCCTTACAGCTAACCTGACCTTCCCCTGCTCTGGCAGCATTCCTCTCCACCACACCAAGGGCACGGGCGACTGATCTCCATCTCACCCTTTTCACCAAAGGATATTGGAAGGACAGAGCATCAACCTCTCTCCAACCTCTCCAGTTGCCTCCTCACCAGCTCGCTGACATCTGCAGGCTCCTCTCCCCTTCAGAAAGATGCAGCAGTGATTAATTCACCTCTGTTTCAAAAAATTCTCTGCTCAGCACCTTAAACGTAAGCAGCAACTTCCAAGAGCAGCACCACAGCCTCCTTCATATAAAGAGCAGGTCACAGCTCTCCCAATCTAATAAGCTAAAAAAGCCAGGCTTTCCAGCTCTCCACATCAGCCTGGCAGCTTTAAATACACTCCAATTACTCAACATCCTCCATTCAACACGCTGCTGTATTCAGGCAACCCTTCCCCTTCACTGTTCTCCATGGTTTTCCCCATCCTAAACAATTTTATCCTGGCTTTCTGCACCATTCCCACAGCCCTGCCTACACCACGTCAAGGTTGAAGAGAAGCAGTCTTCTCAAAAGAACAAAAAACACCCCAAAACCCCCCAAAATCCCAGCCCAGAGCTCTGTAAGGCAGCAAAGGGATCACCTGCCATGCCCCAGGGTGGGTGTCCAGCCAGGGCATGCTTTGTCCTTCCCCATGGTTCATATTTGAGTGGTAGCTGAGTGTTTAATTTCATGTTTCTTAATGGATGTGGGTCCTGGCAGACACTCACTCCATGGGACGCCAGCATCTTGAAGAGAGGGTGGTGATGAGCACCAAAGCATGGCTCCCCACGCTGCGTGGCTTGGGGGGGGTGATGCCCCACAGATCCCAGAATCCAGACCCACTTTTGGCTTGAATTTCCTGCCTGTGATTCGAGGTGAGGATCTGGTTACTTTCCAAAAGCTCAAGGGACATTTGGAGAGCACAAGACTGTTGAACATCAAGAGCTACAAGGCTCCTGCTTCCTCTTCCTCCCCAGCAGCAATGAAGGATGCTGGAAGGCATCTCCCCCCACACACACAGAGACCTGATCAGAAGGAACACCCACTCTGCAGCTCCCTCAGAGGGTTTCCCAGCCTCAGGGTGCCAGCAAGAGGAGGGAAGGGGGGGGTGTCACTCCTTCTCAGCACAGATGACAGGCCTCAAACAGCTAACAGAGACACTGAGATTTATCAATTCCACATCAGGGGGAAGGAAGTGGAGGAGAACAGAGAGAGCCCACAGACCACCACAAACCAAACCACACTCAGGGAGAAGGCTGGGGATGATAATGTCAACAGGGCAACCCCCCTTCCCAAAATAAAACCCCTGGAACTAATGCATGGCAGAGTAAAAAAAAAGCCAGACTGCATTACATCATCAAACACAACACATGGCCCAGCACAACTCTTACACAAGAGGAAGCACCTTTGTACCATATGCTTGTCTATCATGAACTGGACTAATTATATCTTCCTCCCCCTCCTCCTCCAGCCGCTGCTACTTCCAGCATCTTCCCCTGGATCAGAGAATCAGAGAATCACAGGGGTGGGAAACAAGCAGCAGTGGTGGCTCTGGAACGTGGAAGCTTGGCACACCTCAAGCTCATCTGCCCTGCCTGTTGGGCTGTGCTGTGTTACCCATCTTTGTTACCCAGAGCAACTGCATCCAGCATTTTCCAGAAGCTACCCAGGGCACTGCCTGTGGAAGGTGGCATTAATGATGAGCTCAAGAGCCAACAGCTCAAGATGCAAAACAGCATCCCTGTTTCCACTCCCCAGGAGGCACGTGAAATAAATTAACTGCCAAGGTTTTGCAAGCTAGAAGGAGCTCTTAGGACCTTTTAGCCTGATTCTCTGCCCAACAGGGACATAAATTTCAGCAAAGATACATCCCTGGTGCCAAGAAACTGAAGGCCATGCTAGAGCATTTCACACTGAAGAACCTGTAAGTCATCATCACACGTAGGAGTCCAGGGAATCCTGGTTCCCCTGGTGAGCCCTTCCCACAGCCAGATAACTTCCAGGCTTCTGGAAGATCAGCCACCATCTTCCCTTTCCAGTCTCTTATAGAATCACAGAATCCCAGCCTGGTCTGGGTTGGGAGGGACCCCAAGGAGCACAGAGCTCCAACCCCCTGCCACAGGCAGGGACACCAACCTCAGGCCTGGAGCTACACAAGGTTGCCCAGGGCCCCAGCCAACCTGGCCTTCAACACCCCCAGGGATGATGGGGCACCCACCCCCTCTCTGGGCAGCCCCTCTCTGTGGACTCCCATCCAAGGAGCCTTTGCAGCTGCTGCACCACAGAACATCTGGAGCTGATGAGCTCTGTCCCTCTGTGAGGGCAGAACTATGGGTGGTGGTTCTTCCATTGCAGACAAACACATGCCCACAGACTGCCTGGGCCTAGGACAGGGTCTGAGAGCCATCTCTGAGTGCAAGACCTCCTCCTTTCTCCAGGTATTTGGCTGCAGCCATGGAAGACCAGAGGAGATGCTCCTGCAGAGATGTTCCTCCAGAGGAGATGCTCCTCCAGAGGAGATGCTCCTCCAGCACCAGGCAAGAGCCCTGCCATGACCCAGAGCTGCAAGCAATGCCCACCCAGGGTAACACAATCCTGCTGTGCTGATGTTTAACCACACAGCCACCCCTCCCTCACTCCTTCCCTCCCCACCCACCACCACACACAGGTGACACCACCCTGGTTTCTGTATCAACACGCTCAGAGAAGCCACATCTGCTTCAGGATGGGACCCAGAGCACCCTCAAAGCAAACAAACCCAAAGCAACCAGCTTGCCAAACCTGCCATCTCCTCCTCCTTCTCTGGTGGGGCAGGGCCTTAGTAGCCAGGGGGAGAACTACCCTCTGAGTAAGGCACCCTGAGCCTCAGTTGCAAGCCTCAAGGGGTTTAGGAGATGAATACACCTAGCACAACATGTTTCCTACAGCCACAGGGGACAAAAGCAACACCAGCACCTGTCTCAACCACCTGGCAGCATTTATGGCTCTGCTAGATATCCTGGTCACGTATGTCACGTGCTTCCCAGCCTCAGTTTCCCTGCCCTCCCTCACCTGGGCTTTCTAGCTCCCAGATGCTTTCAGGGTGACTCAGAAGCAACGGCTGCACTTGGCACAGCCTGGTCATGCCAGGAGCGTGACACAGCCCCTCTGAGGAGCATGGAAATGCTCTACACCCCTCAGGGTGGATTGTAAATCCACATGGAGGGCAACAGAGGGGCAGGATTCTGGCTTGGAGCACAGATTCTTGGATTCTGGCCAAGTCACACAGCCAAAGGGACACCCTGACATGTCAAAGGAGCTCTCCACCCCCACACCCAGCCCTCACCAGGGCAAAAAGAGACTCTGAGCACTGCCAGAGAAACATCCTTGCCTCCCAATACAGCCAGAGGGCTCTTCATGGCTGCCCTTCCATGAGGGGAAGGCGGTTCTGTTACTGCTAGTGGAAGATGCTGCTGGGATGTATGTTGCTGAGCTTGAGTGCCACCACCTTCCTGTCCTGCCCTCTGCTCTGCAGGAAAGGAATCAGGTCCTAGAGGGCTCTCAGCAGGCAACTTGGCCTTTCCTAAATGATCACAGCTCCACAACACTGTGCCATCACAGCTCTGCTGGGCCTCAACCACCCGACACCTCACAAGGCAAATCAAATCACAGCATCACAGAGTGTCAGGAGCTGTCAGGAGCTGTCTAAAGCTCATCCAGTGCCACCCCCTGCCAGAGCAGGATCTCCTAGATTAAGTCACACAGGGACACAGCCAGGTGGGTTTGGGTGTCTCCAGAGAAGGAGACTCCCCAGCCTCTCTGGGCAGCCTGTCCCAGGGCTCCCTCACCCTCACAGGGACAAAGTGCCTCCTGATGTTCCCATGTTCCCTCCTCTGCTCCAGCTGCACCCGCTGCCCCTTGTCCTGTGGCTGCCACCCCTGAGCAGAGCCTGGCTCCATCCAGCTACAGGCTGACAAGGGGACCTGGCAACAGCTACAAAAGGAAGCTTACAGGGTGAAAGCTAAAGCTCCCCATGGTGTCCTCTGGGATTCTGAAGGCAATAAAGCTCATCTTGCTTGCGGACCTTTTCCTTGCCCCAACTCCAGCAGGCACACAGCATCACAGCAGGCAGCCCTGCACTAAGGAGAACTAAACCCTCTGCTTTATCTCTTCCCTTTCCTTGGAAAACCTGATTTATTCACCACTTGGTCAATATAAAACACTAGTTCCCTGGGGTGGCCAGCCCTAAATCAGTGTGAGAACAAAGGGAGTGGATGGGCCAACTCAACCTGTGTCTCAACCAGGTCACTTATGCCTATGTGACGCTTGACCATGGATCCCAAGAGCAAGTTCTCATCCAAACACCCATCCCTTCTTCCCTCAACTTTTAAATCCAGGGGCTGGAGTTCCAGGTAGCAAAACTGCTGCAGGCAATAAAGCAAATAGAGGATATACACAGCATGTGGAAGCATCCCTCCCAAGGACAACCAGACAACATAATCCATGACCTGCATGGAAAGGAAAGGAATTTTCCTTGCTCCCTTTTCTCTTTTTATTCCCCTCTTTTTGTCCCTTCCCTTCCCTTCCCTTCCCTTCCCTTCCCTTCCCTTCCCTTCCCTTCCCTTCCCTGGGATACACACAGCTGCAGATGCTGAATGCCCACACAGCATGGGAAGCCAGGGGTGGTTTTTTTTAGTTGCCTTGCAGAGCTACTTCCTTCCCAGATGGACAGCAATCCCTCATTCATGTTTGTTCCCTAGGACCTCCAGTCACCCTGCTTGCAAACCTGCCTTCCAGGGCAGTGCTGGCTGAACCCAGGAGGCTCCCACACATCCCAAACCCACACTAAGTGAGCTCTGGGAAGCCACAGCTTCAAGAGTTAACCATGAAAGCAGAAAACCAGAGGATTTCAGAGGCCCTTGCTATCAGCATCAGGAGAAGCTGCCCAGTTCCACCTACAAGAAGTGGGACCATGCTTGCAACCACACACCTTCCCATCACATTCAACATCAAGGGAATGAAGCTGGCCTGGGAAACACCAGCCACCCCAGGCACAGACCTTGTTCTCACTTCAATATCAGGACCTAACGCTGCATCTTCCAGCCCTGAAGGTCTTCTGCAAGCACACACAGCACCAGAACCAGGACTTGCAGAGATCTGACAGCTCCTCAGAGTGGGCACAAGTAGCTTCTCAGCCATGCAATCACCTCCCACGCCCCCGAGATCCCACCTCTGAGCAGAAAAGGAAGGAAGAAGGGGCAGGAAGCACCTCCTGGGTAATTAATCCCTGCAGCAATCACCCCAGCAGCGAACGGTTAACGGCCCGCCACGCGCACGCTCCCAGGGCTGTACCTGGACTGCTTTTTGGGGGGTGGGGGTGGTGGCACAAACTCCACGCCATTGCTCTTGTCCTTGGGGAATTCAAAGGAGAAAGAGGATGATTTGCTGATCCCGGTCTGGCTCTCCAGCATCAGTCCATCATCCACGGGTTCAGCACCGGCTCTTTCACTCTCAGCTCCTGCTGCCCACTGGTGGGTTAAGAGCTGCTGCTGCTGCTCCTCCTCCTGCTCCTCCTCCTCCTCTTCCTCCTCCTCTATCCTGCACTGCTTGGTCCACGTTGGGGTGTAGTATTTCTGCCTCCGGTCATAGGACGAGCCCGCTGGTCCTCTGCTGGAGTCCTCTGCAGAGACCCCGTTGACATGAGTGCAGAGAGAAGGGGACACCCCAAAAGTGCCTGGGTCAGTATAGCTCCTTGGCAGGACCTGAGCACCAGCTCCATTGTGACTGTTGTCCTCACCACACCGTGCCCCGTGGGAGCTCATGGGGGGCACACGGCTCCCCTCACTGCCTGCCTGGCTGGTTTTGGACATCTTGGGGGGAATGGCTGGGCTCTCAGTAACCGAGGCCTTGGCAGGAGCTGCTAAATGAAATCTCAGGCTGCTCTCACTTCCAGATGCTTGAAAACCCTCTCCAGGCTCCGTGGTGGGCGACATGCCGAAATCAGGGTGGGAAGTGGGGCTGATACACGGCCACTGAACTCCCACGGCCGAGTCAGGGCTGCTGAGGAAGATGGTCTTGTGATCATCCTCGGCGTGGGCTGTCATGATGGTTATCTTTGCTGCTACTTGGCTGGTGGAGTCCTGGTACTCCTTCTCACCAGCCAAAACCCAGCCGCCGTCCCTCCACGTCCCCTCACCCTGCTCCTTGCCCGTGCCCAGAGCCTTCATCTGCCCCTTCTTCCTCTTGCTGCTCTCCGCATAGATGGGATCGCCGCGGGCTGGCAAGGCGAGGCGAGGCTGCTGCGGCTCCACCACAGCCTGCTGAGGGGTGCCTGAGCCCTCAGGCTGGGGACTTGTGGTGACAGAGGGCTCTCCAGGGAGAGGGGAGTCCTCATCCTCCTGGGACAGAGCCAAGCCGGCTGCCTTGCTGCTCCCTGGGCTCTCCGCACAGCCAGCCAGCTTCTTCCTCTCCGAGCACGGGGGGTAGGGGAGGGGGTCACCTTGGTCCTTCGTGATGCAGAAGGCCACGTTCACAGCTCTGCACTCCTCCTCCCCGAACTTCACCGCCCTGCCACTTGGCCTGGGAGCCTCGGGGGCATCCCGCCGCCTCCATCCGCAGGGATGGGTGCCTCCATCCTCACAGCCCTTCCCCTCCAGGCAACGGGGCTCCCGGGAGGCCAGGCGCTCCCTGCAGCAGTCTGTGATGGAACAGTACTCACCCCCTTCACTTTCAAAGGCGGAGGAAAGGCAACCACGGTCCCCTTCTGAAGGGAGCACTGCCCCATCTCTACCTTGGGAGGAAGGGTTTCTACTAGAGCTTGTGACACTCCTGTCCCCTGATGGATGAGAGCAGGGGCTTGACGTGGCAGGGGAAGCTTGTCCTTGGCTCTGTCCCTCCTGCTTTCCCACCTCACCCACCAGCACCAGGCTGTGGATGGAGACATTCCTCTCCACTCTGCTCTCCAAGCTGCGCAGACCCACCATGGAGTAGCTGGAAGGACAGCAAGCCGAGCAGTCGCTGGGTGAGTTGTGAAGGAAGGGCTTCCTCACGCCACCAAAACCATCCAGGCTGGGTTTCAGGAGGAGCTGCTTCCCAGAAACCATGCCCCAGCTGACCTGCACGGGCCAAAGAGACAAAGGCTCTGTCAGGGTTGTGTGTGCACAAAACAAAAGAGAAATAAAAAAAAGTCAATTACTAAAAATAGAGATCACTTAAAAAACCCACACACCTAGCTCTGCCCAACAGCCCTCCAGCACTCACTGGGGGTTCTGCTCTGTGCTCACACCCACACCCCCCCCAATCAATGTGTACCCCAAGCCTTTCCTATTTAAATTACACTCATCCTATTCCCTGGACCATTTGGGATCCCTGTGTTAGGGACAAAGGGTTAAACAAGGGGTTCTCTTTTCTCCTCCTGTAAGCTCGCTGCCAGGAAGGTGCTCAACCTGTCACCCTGCCTCTGAATCCCCATGCAATTAAAGGTTTGGAGAGGGAAGGAGCAGCAGCACCTCCCCTCTGCTTATTTTCATCCCATTTCATGCTGATGCTCCAGAGTCACACACATGGACCATCCTGGGTTATACTGGGATAACAGCTGTGCCCAGCCATAGGGACCAGGGAGCAGGTGGGGGAAATGTACCCAAAATCCCTTCATCATCACCTGTGAAACGACTTTCCCCCTGTCCCAGGGTGGCAGAACTTGCTCCCATAGTGCAGAACTCAGCCTGGGGTAAGGGTGGGGGGTGTAGCACCCTTGTACTGTGGGCAGGGTGACAGCAGCCCACATGTCACCCTGTAGCTGGGATGGTGCTGGTATCAAGTGGTCAGGACAAGGAGCAAACAGCCCCATCTCCACTGCAATCCCAAGCACTGGGGCTAGACAGCTTGTGATGCTATGCCCCAAGGGCATCACTGCTCTGGGGAAAGCCCAGGGAGCTGGGGTTCCTCACCCAGGAAGACCATGGATGCAGTCAGCAAGGACTGCAAGCAGGCACAGAAGGATGCAGGTCACGAAGGGCTGGAGCAGCTCCCCTCTGGAGAGAGGCTGAGGGAGCTGGGCTGGCTCAGCCTGGAGCAGAGAAGGCTGTGGGGGGACCTCATTGCAGCCTGCCAGTCCCTGAAGGGAGCAGAGACACAGGAGGGGAATCAGCTTGTTCAAGGGCAGAGCCTGGCAGGACAAGGGGGCTGGAGTGAAGCTGGAGGAGGGAAGGGTGAGAGGAGAGATTGGGGGGAAGTTCTGTGCAGAGAGAGTGGTGAGGGGCTGGAAGGGGCTGCCCAGAGAGGGGGTGGGTGCCCCATCGTGTCTGGGGGTGTTGAAGGCCAGGTTGGCTGGGGCCCTGGGCAACCTTGTGTAGCTCCAGGCCTGAGGTTGGTGTCCCTGCCTGTGGCAGGGGGGTTGGAGCTCTGTGCTCCTTGGGGTCCCTCCCAACCCATGCCATTCTATGATTCTATGATTCTTTCTGGTATATCTTCCCAGGAAAATAACTTTTAACCCACATCCTCATTTAAAACCTGGAAGCTCCTAAACAAACAAGGTGGTTTTTAAGTTCCTTCACCCACCCCTTGCGAGCAGCTCAGCCTCAGCCACCTTGAGAAGCCAGCACAGGGCTTAGGAAACACAGGGATCAGGAGGAAGAACAAAGGGAAGGGAACTGTTTTAACAGATATCCCTACTGCTCCCGTTAGGAGAGGTAAGGGGAAGTCATGCCTTGCCTGGATTAATCATTACCTGTGACAGATCTGCATTCATATTCCCATCCACCCACGTGTCCGAAACATCTGAGCTGATCATAGTTGGCTTCACAGCGATGGTTGGCTTTGAGAAGGGGGAGGGCACTCACACCTTCATCTTCCAAAGCCGGGCTCTCAGCCTTGCCCCTAACTCCATTCGGGAGCGCGCCGCCAGCTCCCGCGTCCGGGGGTGTTTGGGGGCGGTGGGAACTCTTGGGCTTGAAGCAGTTTTTGCAGGAGCCAGGTTTCCAGACGTGTTCCACAAAGTCACTGCACACAGACATCTTCAAATCCTCCCTGCTCAGACCGAGAGCCCTCTGCATCTTCCACGCCGTCCTCCGCTGCTCATCTTGCGCCTGCTCCCCGCAGCCTTGCTCTTAACAACCTCCTGGCTGCCTGGAAAAGCACAACACTGCCTGATTGCTCTGGTTATACCCCAAAACGGGAAGATTTTTAATAGGACAGGAGATAATTACGCTTACTCTGCCTTCACCACAAAGGCTTATTGTTTACCAGGCTTTCCCCCACACACACACCCCTGCTCCTAGCTCAAGCCCACACAATCACTTGAAAAGCCCTCAACTTCTAAGCATAGCTCTGTAATAGAGAAGACATCAAGCGAGCAGCATTCCTACATGATTTAATTCCCTGCCTAACGAGCAGAAGGTTCAGATCAAGAGGTCTTAGGGATAGCTGTTCAGAGTCCTGCAAGCAGAGCTGGGCAGGGAAAACTCCCCTCTCTAAAGTGGCATCGCATCCTCCCTCTGGAAAAATAAAAAAGGCCTGGGGATCCAAGGACCAGGATGGGTTGAGTGTGTAACCAAGGGGACCAGCAACAACCTTCCTTCACCCAGAAAGCACGGCTGTGGCACACAAAGGCTCCTCTCCCACCCAAGCACACCGGAGAAGGGAATCGGCAGGGCTGAGGCTGGCACGGATCTGAGCAAGTGCCTGGCAGAAAGCTCTTATCTGCTCTGCCAGGAACCACAAATAACAGTGTCAGCTCGCTGAAATGATTCATTGTCTGCAAAGGGAGAAGCGTTTTGTGCTCTTGGATTGCTTACAGACAAGGATCCCTTCCCCATCTTCCTTCCCCAGGAGGAAATGCCCCAGGAATAAGACATTCCTGCATTCCTGGGTCGGTTCCCCCCCCCCCCCAGTCTGCACTCAACCAGTAGCTACCTGGAGCTAACGACTTTGGAGGCACTTCAGAGGAGGACTCCCACAAAGCTCAGTGGATTAAGGGATCAGAAAGTGTGGCTGGGTCAGGAAAACTGCAGCTGGCTGCTGGGGATGTCAGGGCACATGAGTGCCCCACATCCCTCCTCCATGGATCCTTCCCTACCTAACCACCTTCAGGGCATCACCTCCCAAGCCAGCTGACCCCAATCCAAAGGCAAAGCAAACCCTGGCTCCTTCCCTGGGAGTCTCCAGTGAACAGGCACCTTTCCACCCTGGTCCTGACCACGTAAGGACACGAGTTACTAGGCATGCTGCATCACCTCCACAGCTATGGGCACCTTTGCCTCCAAACCAGCCCCCCAGGAAAAACCCTCTTGCCTCTGGGCTTGGAGATGCCCCTGGCCATCCTCTCCAATAGCCATCCTTTCACATGGCAAAAAGACTACTATGAGCTTCGTGGGCAAAGTGATGTGGGGGGGTAAAGCTGCTGCCACCCCCCGAGCATCATCTGAATTCCCACCTTTGGGAAGGGTGGTTTTGATGGGCTAAAGCATCAATACCTGCAGAGTCCTGCCTGGCAAGCTGCTAAGTTAGGATTTGTTTAATGAAAGAGCAGGGGAAAAAAAGAGGGGAAAATGGGAGTTGTGAGTCCCTCCTTTTTAGGGAGAGGGCTGCTTTAGTCAGGTTTTTC